>WBNH01003965.1:0-36238 GCA_013401255.1 Urocolius indicus
AAACAAAACCCAAACAAACAACATTAAAAAAGAACTAATTTCTATTCTTGTGATCACTTAAATGTTTTAAAAATTAGTTTTGTCTTAAGTCCAGAATAGCAGTCCAGGATATCCTATCATACCCTTCTAACCAGAGACAAGGCATCATCATGGCAGATACTGCTTGGTGAGTGTGCCCAACCCAGAGAAAATAATGTTATTAATGCTCTTATCTTAATGTTCTGCTTTTTTTGGCAAAAGAGAAATATCCTGTGGGAAACATTAGCTTTGTAAAGAGATTTCCATTTCCACACCTCCAGGAAGGCTGAACTATTCCCAGACAGCTCTGTTCAGTGTAGAATTTATGTCCCTATATCTTTCCTGCTTGGGTTTATCTATGAAAGCTTTGCCTCTTCCTAGCCAATTAAAAGCATCTCTTATTTTATTACACGAATGTGTCAGAAGTAAAAGGGTTCTAATATATAAGATGTGTCATCAAAAAAGAGATCTTAAACTCTACCAAATAACTTTTGTCTCTCCAAAGCAATATTCTACCTTCTACATATATACATTTTTGCTACATTATATACACAAACCTATGTATACTAACAACACCTTAATCTTCTGGTTAAGAAACCTTTTTCTTGTCATTTGCAAAGAAAAAACCTTCTCCAAAGCATAATGGAATCTTAACTATAAAGGTATAGGGAAAGGAGACATCCTTGATAATGATCAGGTATGCAATGTGCAATCATTTACATCTTGCCTGAAATGCTGCTCTTCGGGCTTTATAACAAGCACAGTCATTTCAGTCCCTTCTGATCACTTAAGAGTTCATTAGCTGCTCTCAAGTCAATTTGACAGAGACATCTGAAAGAAAAAAGTATTTTCTATGTGTATAGTAGAAATCATTGGCCAAACTGCAGACAGGAACATTCAACAAGGTCCGCAGGGAGACAGGCATGCCATTATCACCTGGGTTCCTCCCTTGGAGATGGCAGCCCGTCAAACGATCAGCACATGTGTAGGTACTGGCCATTAGTATGTGGCCAGTCCTAGACTAGTACTGGCTGTCTCTGCATTGGCACAGCTGGCCCCGAGGCCACGATGGGGAGAGAAGTTTGCTGCTATGGAAAAGAAACCAGTTTAGCAATCCACGTAGAGTGAATTGAGAACGCAGTTCATGTTCACTGATGAGGATCTGGAAGGCAGAGGGACAAAAGTATGATCAAGGAAATGAGAACTGCTCTGAGAGCACAGTCCTGGGCTGGCATCTGAGGAAGGTGGTGGCTGGACAGCAAAGGAACAGCATGGAAACAGGATCCAGATCACCATATACAAACTCAGAGTTGCCCATGTCCTCTCCCAGGTCTATGCTGGACTGAATGAGGTCTGTCTCATTAAAGAAGAGTTCCTTGCTAGCAGGAAGAGGACTAAGTCCTCAGGATGGATAGACAACACCTTGGGCACAGAAGATCTGGAGCCCTTTGATCTAGGTTCCAGATAGTGAGTTACTCCACCTTTACTCCAGGACAAAGGAGAATAGAGAGAAACAGCACTACCTACAAATCATAGAATCATAGGGGTTGGAAGGGACCTTTAGATCATCAAGTCCAACCTCCCTGGCAGAAGCAGGTTCACCTAGATCAGCTTGCACACCAACGTGTCCAGGTGGGTCTTGAAGACCTCCAAGAAAGGAGCCTCCACACCCTCCCTGGGCAGCCTGTGCCAGGGCTTCCTCACCTCAACAGTGAAATAGCTTTTTCTTATATTTAAGTGTAACTTTTTGTGTTGCAGCTTCATCCCATTACCCCTTGTCCTGTTGCTAGATACAATAGAAAATAGGGATGTCCCAACCTCCTGACACCCACCCNTTGCTGAGGGATGGTGAGCTTAAGAAGGGAGTGCATGCAACAGAGTAGATGCATTATCTTAGATACGGCTCTTCCAGGAAGGATTCAATTCCCCCACCACAGATGCTATTTGCAGCTATTTAAACGTTGTCCATTTTTTTTTGCAGGGGATAAAAAGATGCATATTTTTCACTAACAGTTGAGCAGATGTTCCCTCTCATTCCCAACATTAGCTGACTGCTGTTCAAAAATCTGTGTGAGATGTATCCATCCTCGTAGTCACACGCTGCCAGCCTCTGATGTAAAGCACGTATACAAACTAAACTCATCACAAGTGATCCCGCACTTGTGCTTTCACAGATGTTTCATCCTTCCTCCAACTTGTCTGCACTTCCCTCTCTTCCATTCCCTCCCCCTCCCAGTAACAGTAAGGACAAAATCATAAGAAAGACCAAAAAAAAAAAAAAAACACACCACACCATCTAAAACAACAGAGCAACTTCACTGGACCAGATGGCATCCACGAGAAACTGAAATAAAAGCACGCATCAATTACTGCAATATTCAGCCCTCATAAACTTTCAACAAATATGTTCACATAAACAAGATCCTACATTCTGCATCCTAATTAATTTTCGCATTTGTACAAAACCTCTTCCAAGAACAAGAAAAAAATCTTAAAGGAACACTTGCTTAGAGTGGTTTTTTTTCTTGAAGTAACTGGAAGAAAATTCTGGTTTTTCTATTTCAGAAGAATACTTGAAATTCTTTCTCAATTTTTGTAATGAATTTAAAGGAGGGTTGATCTTACTCACAGGTGTGCCTTTTCTATGGAAGGGTGTCCTAGACACTTAAGCATAAAATTTGCTTTTGCTTGGAATTAAATGTGAAGCAAGGCAGGAAAAAGGGAAGCTGAATACAACAGCAAGATCACAAGGCGAATTGCAGAGAAAAAAACAGAGTCTTTCAAATAACTAATTCTTTGTCTGAGTAACCGAAATGAGGAGGTGGCAAGTACGAAGACTCTCAGGATGAAATCCAGTCTATTCTACAAATCAAAGTGACTTTGGCTAGGCTAAACGTAGCCTTTGCACTGGCACTGATTGCTTCCTGCTCCAGCACCAGTAGCTAACACAGATATTTGTGTGTAAATGACAGTCATCTTTTAGATGTCTGTCCTTAAGGTAACAAAATTCTCTACAAACATCTCCCATTCCCATCAAACCTTTTCATTTAATAAGTGCTCTGATATTTCTTATGAGGAAAGGCTGTGGGAACTGGGGCTGTTTAGTCTAGAGAACAGGAGACTAAGGGGGGATCTCATCAATAGTTACAGATATCTAAATGGATGCCGGGAGGTTGGGGCATCACTTTTTTTCTACTGTATCTACTGACAGGACAAGGGGTAATGGGATGAAGTTGGAACACAAAAAGTTCCATTTAAACTTTAGGAAACATGATTACACTGTGAGGATGAGGGAGTCCTGGCACAGGCTGCTCAGTGAGGGTGTGGACTCTCCTTCCTTGGAGGTCTTCAAGACCCACCTGGACATGTTCCTGTGCGACTCGATCTAGGTGGGACGTGCTTTAGCAGAGGGGTTGGACTAGATGATCTCTAAAGGTCCCTTCCAATCCCTACTGTTCTATGATTCTGTGATTTAAGAGGTCTACACACAAAAGGCCCTTTTGCCCATGGTCCTAGGAAAGAGTAACTAACAACTCCTTCTAACCTTCCCAGCCCCACAGCAGGGCTTTGCCTGAGGCCCCCACCCAGAACAGAAATATAGCCCTAGGCATCAGGGGATCAGTGTTCTCCTGGAAAAGTGGTTCACATAACAGCATCACTTGTTTTTGGAGTGTCTCTCTCTGTTTAGAAGGCATCTTTGGTGGTCTTGTGCAGTAGTTTTTCATCCCCTGTTCAGTGGGGCCTGGACACTGCAATACGTGCCTCCCGAGACCACCAGTGGCCAAGGCACACACAAACAGCTACAAAGGGGAAGGATTTTTCCAGCTGACCATGTTTTCCTAGCAGCAACTATGCAACCAAGGTGGATAAAAACAAACAACTTTGTGCTCTGGTTCAAAGCACACTGCCCTAGCATCCCTCAGTACAGGCTCTTTCCTGATCTTGATCACCACTACCACTAAGTCTTTGTTTCACCTAACTGGTTTGTGGCTTTGCTGCGTAAATTGGATACAACGGACATTTATGTGCTTTGTGGCTGTGTAGGAGTTTGTAAAATTACATATTTCAGCTCTAATAAAGTCTTTTGTCACAGAAAAAGAAGAAAGGAGAGCTAAGGGTTGTGAGAGAGACAATGCTTCTGTTTAACGCAGCAGAAACATCATACACACTCGTTTCTAAAGAGACAGAAAATGCAGGTACATTGCTCTAGAGAAGGAATTGTCAAATATGACCTAGCTGCCAAGTAAGATGAAAGCAGACAGGTATGCAATATTTCACATGAGAGAGGCTGACAAAACTGGCATTATCATCTCTCTCGAAATGCCAGGTAAGTCATTACACAACAGTGTTTCTCTAAGATAGTTTAATCTAGAGGCTATTAGGCTCTACTTTAAACAGTATAGAGAGATATTGGATTAAGAGCTTTGATTTTTTTTTCCCCCGTCTCTTTATTTTTTCCCTGCTCTAAATGCCACTTGGATTTGCTCTGGTGCTAATGACACTACAGCCAAGTTGTAACACCAGGACACGCTTGCTGCAGTTTTTTTTCCTTGTAAATGTGAGAATTCTTCCTAGAACACGCAGTTGGTGAGTTCTTCTCCCTGTTTAAGCTGGTGGAAGTCATCTTGTTCAAACTGCAGCAATTTCTCTGACAGTTGAGAAATTTGAGGGGTTTTAAAATATTTTTTTCTTATCTCATAGTTCTGCCTTTGTGTTTCTTGGGACACTTCCTCTGTGAGGCTCAGAGCACCAGTTCAAACTACAAATACACTGGGTCACAGCATCCTGAGGAAGCTACAAAGACCTTAATACCTTCTCTGGAGAAAGACTCATCTCTAGGATATGACACTTTCCTGACATAGTTAATAAACAAACAACCAACAACAAATCTCCCAAACAAACGAAACCCCAGCAACTAAAGAAACACAAGGCAAAAGTTACTAAAATCCAAGTGATACTACTTTTCTAGCTGTATATTCAGCTCCCATGAAGACAGAAACTTCCACCAGCCTCTAAAGCATGAAGGTGTAAAATTAACATGCAGTATTTTACATGGAAATAAGCAGAGTATAGACTATAACCAGGGGATAATCCAACTAACAGGGAGAGACAATCCATAGGTAGCAGTGGTGATCGCTGCTGGGTTTACAGTGAAGGGGACTACACAAAGATATACTCCCTTCAATAACATTTGGGCTGGATTCTGTGCTTAACTGCTGTTCAGAAAATGGTGGCAGGCAGAGAGTTGTGAGAGCCAAGGGAAATCTCTCCTGGAACCAGGCCCCCAAAAACCCTGTGTTCACTTGGAAGAAGACTGGAAACAAATGGCTTTGTTTACTGGCCAGCAAATGTCGCTTCAATATGAACAGGAAATAAGATGGTCTGCCCAGAGGGGATAAAGTCATTGTGCTTTTTTGAAAGGGGGGCAGGAGAGTAGCATATGGGGAGGATTGAGTGGCTAGTCCTGGAGCAGCTCAGCACTCTGGTCCTCATCCCAACCATAGCCAAGCACCCACCTGCATTGCACGAAGCTACACATCTGCTGTGTGCAAAGAACATAAGGAGCTGTATGTAGGATGGCACTGCTATTTAATAATGCTGAGGTGCAGCCATTCATTCCTATGAAAGAGAAGGATATACCAAAAGGCCTTGTGGGCAAAACCACAGCAGCTGCAGATCAGACCTGCTGAGGAGCCACGGTTATATGGAATGGGCTTTCCTTGCCCATACTCAGATCCCTGCCAGGGATGCTCTATCTCTGCAAAGCCTCTCCTTCAGATAGCAAGATAGCATTTCCTCTTTCAGCCTCTCCCTTAACATTCGCAGCTGCCAGCACAGGGAATGGAGCTGCCAAGCTTTTGTCAAAGGCTCACGGACAGTATGCATTTTCTTTGCCTGTCCTCTTTGCCAGCACACCATGAACCTCTGGCTGCTCCAGTACCAACAAGCACACACATTCAACAGTGCAAAACTCATGCCTACAGCACCTTAACTGTGATAGACTACACAACAGAGGACCCACAATCACCAGTGCCTACCTATGCTTTAGCTCCATTAACTTTAACACACATGTGGCTAATGTCTGATAAGTCTTAACTGGGATGAGGTATTTCTGGCAAGACAGGGAAATCATTTTTTTCTCAGGTAAACTCATCTTTTCTTACCACCAAAGCTTTCCTATCAACAGCAGTTTAATTCCAACAAGTTGGTAACATACCTAGATAGGCTACACTGCAGATGCACAGTGGTAACCAGCAGTAACACATGAGTGTGTTAAGTTGACCATGCATATCAGTCAGTGAGTGATGAGGCCATCTCTGCTCTGACTTGTGCTCAGGTACGTTAACCAAATTAGACTTAAAGCAAGAATTCAGCAGTGCTGTATGTATTTTGGCAGTGCTTGCAGTTAGAGGATCAGCTGTGCATAAATAATCTCTCTTCATTTGACTACCCAACCAGTGTTACGGGGACATAGTAATCACAGCATTGATCAAACTCATAGTTTTACCCTTGCTCTCCTTGACAGCAAGTTTCATGCATTTTGGCACAATACTCATGTGCAAGCATGTCTTTTCCATGCAAGTGTCAGACTGTTTTGCAGTGTCACACAAAGACATATGGTCCAAGTGGCAGGTCTTTTGGTTTCCAGGCAGCCCACAGGATATAGAAGATGTCACAACTGTGCAGAATAGATCAGTGTGGCCATATTCGTACCTTCCTACCTTGGACTCTATCAGTCAAATTTGGGCCGCATCCATTGGAAACATGCTTAAGCACAGAGCATGCCTTGAACATATATATCTGCCAGCCTTCAGAAGGGAGATAAGGGTGATATTAACAGAGGACAATTATCTGCAGATATAGTTTCTCTGTAGCACACAGCCAAAAGCATTTGGTTTATGACAAGTACTGCTTTTGTAGGTTGGGAATCTCCAGAAAGGGCCTGGGAATGATGTTACCTACGTTTCTTTTGGAGGTAAAACTAAGATAGAACATTTCTTTTGGGACTTTTGGAGCTAGAACTAAAAAAGAGGGACAGTTACAGCACACAGTACCTTTGTTTCAACTTCTTTTATCCCATGGGGTTATAGAGATTCTTGCAATTTGCATCTTTTCCCTTGCACTCCTCCATTCTACCTATAATTCATTAGCTAAGGAAAGTTGCTCTATCTCTCCCCATCCAAGATCTCAGGCACCCAGTTTCCCTTTCCCAGCAGGACCCCAGGGATGCAGGAGATGGCACACCACACATCTGGCACACATCAGGGCACAGAGAGCTCCTAGGCTCATTGCTTTCCAGGCAGAATTTAATCAAGATTTATGGTCTATGAATATGGAACTAGGGGTCCCAAAGCTAAATGAGATTTGGGATAGAGGCTTGCACAAGTAGCTTGCAACAAGAACTGACATTTAATACTGAGAAGGTTTTACTTCAGTGCTATTTTGGCCAGGGCCTGGTAATAATTTGGAAAAGCACACTCTAATTGCATTGTCTGGCTCTGTATGAAATAGAGGAAAAACCTGATTGTTTTTCCATGCATGAAACATTAAGAAAATTAGGGCATTTCTCTCCAGTCCAAGTACTGACTGTAATTATAGATAGCAAGCAGCCTTAGCTGCTATAAAATATTGAAGTGCTTTTGTATCACTACTACTATAGTTTACTATTTAGGAACAGGAGAAAGGTCAACGTTTAATGAAGTGCAGTTTCAGAGAACAACGGCAAGGAGGCTCATTACTACGTAATACTGCTGCCCTTTCCATTATTAGCCTGAATAGAAACAGGTTGAAACTTGCTTTATTATTTCTGTGATGTTAATTTGCCCTGAGCAGCTCACCCTCTGGTAATCTCTGCTTGGAAGAGATTCCTATCTGACAAAACCATATTTAGCATATTTTAGCTTCTCAGAGTTTCAAGTGGCTCTGATGGTATGGCCAGGGCAGTCACAGGTCAGGGAAAACAGGCCACCCTGTAAGAGTTCCCTCACAGACCTTATCCTTAAGCTGTTGTCATCAGGAGATACGTAAGAATTCGACCACTGTCCAAAATCATTCTGCAGTCTCCTAGTTTTGCAGGTGAAAGTCGGTCTTGGAGAGGTGAAAAAAGTGACTGTGAGCACCTGAGGACACAGACCCAAAAGTGATCCAACCTTCCTAGCTGTGAAACAACACCTCTTTATTTCATACCTATAAATGAGAGGCACATTGGTAAAGAACATGGACTGCTCAGAGGCACATGATAGTCCCATCACAGAAAACAGAAAGGGGTTATTAATACCGAGAATAGATGAGATTGCTCAGAAGGCTTGTCAAATTCTCCAGCAGGGCACAGGCATGAGAAAGGAACTACTGGGCTGAGCAAGTTTTGTCAGAATCTCTACGCTGCTGCTTCCCAACAACAACTAACCACCAAAGAAAACCAAACAACTGAAAGAAAGGAATAAGCCAACTGAAAAAAAGATCAGTGATTCAAACTCAAAAGCTGTTATGTTTTACTCCTAAAAGGTGTCAAATCTGGCAAGGCCTTTCTGCCCTACACAAGAGTAGATCACAGTGTGCAGCCCCTTTCCGAACATACCACCACCCTGAGCAGCATTCCCTTAGAGACATCATCAGGCAGTTTCCCTCGTTCAGACCTGAGGACACAAGGAAACTGGGCATCTCCTCTGCCCCAGGGAGGGAAGAAGCAAACACCTGGCACTCCAGACCTATTCGGTGCAGAGATATGAGAAGGCTAGTAAGATACTCGTAGTGTCCCAGTAGTAAAGCAGACTAACTATGAAACTCCCCAGATTGCTATAGCTGTAAAGAGCTGTGACAGATTTCTGTCTCAGATAGATGGGCACAGAATCTCACAGCGGGATCCCCAGACCAAGGGGACAAAGCCAAATGGCCTACAGCAGGGCCCAGCAAGCAGCAGATTTGTTTATTCAGCTTACACTGTTTCACTACATAATGCACCACTGATTGGCCAAGTATTTTTTTACTTCCTCAGCTCACAGCATGATTTTAAAGTCGAAAGAAATGTACCAGTTTAAATTCCTCAGGAGAAGTACCCACAACTGTACATTACTACAGCTTTGTATCCAAACTGTTAGAAAAAGTAAAGGTCAGCCTCTGGAGTTTTGTACTTTTAAGGCTTGTCAGAGAAAGTTGCCTAAGCTAAGGTTAAACCTGAATGTAATTCATTTAAAACCTTGAGGGAACAAACCTAGATACTATAGCAGACTAAGGGAGTATCTAATTGATAAGATACCTTTGCTGACAGTCAGATTAACTTGAAGAGACCTGGCTACAGTTGTGGGTTTTGCTCTAGTAAAATTATTACAAAGAGTCATATGCAAAAGCAGAAGGCATCACTAATATCCTTTGATTAGCAAGATTAAAGAACTGTTCTTACAACACATGGCCTTGTTATCTCTTTTGTAGTCAGTCTCCTGCAGTAAGTAAAACAGACAGCCAAAATGGAGTGAGACTCATCTCATTCATGCATATGCTTAGCATACAGCAGATGTATATCCCAAGGGCTATTCAAGGCACAGTCTTCCACTGTTTCAACATTGCTACTTACCTTATTCAGGCAACACTTACCTTAACAAGTAAAATGCTCCAAAATCTCTACATCAAAACAGTCCAGCCCAACAACCATTTTATACAAGCATCCTCTCGCAATGACATCCTAATTGCTCAGTCAACAGGCATCTCAACAAAACCAATTAACACCTCTCAAGTCTTTATTTCTTTGCTATCCGGTTAACAAAACCCAAAGGCTTTTTCTTTGAGCAAAATTGCTGCTATTTCCCTTTCCTTAAGTCAGCTTAGAAAAAAACATTAAAATTGACAGGTGGTCACAGCTCTCAGAGGTACCACTTCTCCCTGCTGTCTGAAGTGCCAGATGATCTGTATCAGGTCGATAGACTAGAGTGTGGGGTAGTCTCCACCTCAGTTGATTAAAAAGGGTGAACTTAGGTTAACTAAGCTTGCTCTGGGCAACTAATTAAAGTTTTGCAAGTTTCCAATAAAATCTCTGAAATACAGAGATTAATGGTTTCAGCAAAATTCCAGGGTTCATGGAGTGGGACTTATAGACAACATCCTTACAAGAATTGCACAGGGAAATCCTGGCTTTGAGCCTGATAAGAAAATTACCGAAGGACAACAAAGGTCTGGCCAAGAAGGGCCAAGTCACAGATCTAGATGCTTTGCAAACAGTTTTATGTCCCATCTCTGTGCCTTTTTCACCAGCACTTTGGAAAAGACCGTCCTCTTTTCTGCAGCTTATGATAGTGGCAATTCCCAGACTTTGAAAAATCCAAGGACCATCCAAAGCAAAAATCTTTCCTGTACCCTTTCTGCAAAGATCTTGATGTTGGAGACCAACATCTCTTGGTAGATTTCTTTCTAGAAGAAATGCCACAAGCATCTAGAGGAGTAAACCAAGCTGGTTTATGTTCGCCCAAAATGGAGGGAGAGAATTCTTTCTTGAAGATTATCTATTGGATGGAAAGCAGTTGCCAGAGCAACTGGATTTGCCACAGAAAGTGTTAACTTTTGGAGCAATCATCTTTCCTGTAAAGAAGCAGACCTTTTGTAGTTGTCAAGAAAAAAACCTCACTCTCTGAAATACCAAAAACATTAATAAAATAATTTCCACACTCCATTAGGGATGTAGCCATGGTAAATAATGAGTTTATTTTGTTTTCTCCTACTGGCAAATTGCCTTTTAAATTTTAATCACTTCTCTCAAGCAGCTGCCAGAGTTCTTTTTCTGTAATGCATTTATATACCGTATATTAATTTCATTGCCAGTTTTGATACATATAAAATGGTGTTGGATTAAAAATATAAATAAAGCACAGTGGCATGCCTGCTGGAATACAAAGCACTGCAACGATTTCATCAGTACATCAAAGGAGATCTCACAGCGCTCTCCTTCCTAGCAAGCATTTCTCCTGAGAAACCAAGGCAGATTGAGTCAGAGCTCAGCACAAGGAAGAAGTTTCTGTGCTGGACTTCAAATATATTGTGAAACATATTAAACAAAATGTTCTACTGTGAAAAGATCTCATGTTATGCTTTGGGGAATAAAAGACACTAGATATCTAGAAACGTTGAAAACTTGCATGAAAGATTACGTTTACCCTTCTGCTCCATAATAGATGTTCTCCTGATTTAATTGCCTTTGTAAAGCACATTGCAAAAGTTAGTAGACCCTTCTCTTGGTAGCTTGCCTGATAAATCCACTCATGGGCATGTCCTTAGGGTAGTCAAGTAGTTAAAAATACTGATATAATCAGAATTCACGTCCTTGGTGGTTTATTTACTGTTAACAACCCAGTTTACAGCTGATAGTGTGAATAAAGAAGCTCATGTGTGGAGATGGAGACATGTGACTGTCCAAGCAAGCTCTCCAAAGTACACCAAAGAGCACTCATCCTTGATAGACTAAGGGCATAGCTGATGCCCAAGGACAGTGTAGATAGTCACACGTGGCATTTGGCAGGCAGCATGTGGACATGGAACAAAGCAGCTCTGCAGAGATGTGTGGCTTAAATGAAAACTGCCTCTTTTTCTTAGATTGCTTTTGACAATTTACACATGCTAAGGAAAAGACTCTAAAAAAACCCAAAAGCGTTTTACCACTTCTACATAGAGAGAAACTGCAAAACCTAGGGATATCTGAGCATCCAAGTTCAAACAGAAATAGTTTGCCTCGACAAATGTGCCAGGGTTGGATGAGATTTCAGAGTCTTGAAGCCTCCTTTATAGATGATAGCTTAGATTATTTTCCCACCCTGGGTACAGCTTCCTAAACCTTTCATGCTTTGGCTGCCAGTCTTTGCATGACCATGCGAAACACGTGAGTGTTTTCTGGCCCAGCATGAGTTCATTGAGTGGCATACTCTCCTCCTGGCCCCTGGATTGAATTACAAACATGCCTCCCTCGTGGACTTCCCAACATGAAGTACTTGTGTGTTGCAGTACTTGAATGCTGTATCCTCCTCAAACAGAACTGAAAACCTCACAGGGCTCACAAGAAATGGCAAACATGCTACAGCTGTAATTCCTTTACCAAGCAAATGGGAAAAATAGCTAAACAGCAGAAAAAAACCCCTCCAAAATCAAGTACAGGTTTAAGGAATGACTCACATCTCAAGGCAGTACTGTAAAACTAAATGCATTGCTGTTAGAGAAGATACTGTAAAGTCTTGCAGTGTAGTCAACCAAATATCTGTGAAAATGTCTCTCCATTCAAGAACAGCTTCTAATAATGACAGCAAACACAGCTAACAACCGTACCCACTCCCTCTAAGAGGCTTCTGCTTATTGCAAATGGTGACAGGAGAGTGTATTTGGGGAACAAAGGGAAGCCAGGACCACCATTCCTCTCTGATAAGTAACTGCCCTGCTGAGAGGGGAAACAGCAGCACATGGAAAATCTCCTTATGGACAAGGGTGTAAGTGATGCTTGTCTAAATATAAGAGGACTAGGAAAAGAGATAAAGAAAAAATGTAAGGAAGCTCTCAGTGTAAAAAGAGTGAGGGTAAAGGAGAAAGAATGTGTACACAATTTTCCATAGAGTATCTTCAGCTTCCCAGCACCTGGAACCCTGTACAAAGTCCTCAATTTCTGACAGTCAGCAGAAGATATCAGAGCATGAGATTGACAGAAGAAATCACCACAGTAACAAGAGTCATGTTAAGACCCTAGGTATTGTCACTCAGACACTTCTCTCAGACTTTATGCAGATATGTTTGGGCTTTCAAGGACCCATCAAGGTGAAAGAAGTTGGGAAGAGAGCCTGTCCCATCAATGAAGAACTCCTGCAACCCTGAATAGAAAGATTCTGTCCCACCTAAAGAAGTTTAAGCAGGGTTTTACTTTCAGATAGTGCAGTGACAAAGAGAACTCACACAGCCTCCACTCCCTGGTAGCCCTGGTATTCTGCTCACCTGACCCCCTGAAGAATCCTGGGCAGGACAAGACCAATAAGGAGAGGCAAATTTCACAGCTCAGGCACTCTATCCAGGGATTCCCTACCTTCTCATGGTGTCTGAAGTAGATGCCAGAGTATATCCCTCTTCTTGCTTTTCTTTTTTGACAAAATCCCATTAATACTTTTTTTGCTGATAAGTCTGAGACTCAAACAGTACTACTTCAAGAAACACTGGACATCTCCAGCCTTCCACTAGATGCAAGAGCATCACAAGAACTGAGTCAAGGTAGCCACAACTTTGGAAGGAACCATGATGGAGGGAGGTGTCCCACATGAGGAAGAAACTCCACTTCCAAAATAGTTTTTTAAGTAATTAAGTCTGTCTAGGTTGTGTTTGTTTCCTGGTCTAATTTCTCACCTACCCAGAGAATCTCTCTGCTGATTGGCTTGCTTTGCCTTCTTCGCTTTCCTCTTTCTGGACTTGCTTGTCCCCAGCTTCCTCAGGCACAGTGTCCCAAACCCAGTAGCCCCAGTGGATTTGGATCAAGCACTAACCCTGTTCTGTCTCACACCATGTCTCTTCCATAGTCACTATCACTCTCTCAGTGACTCTCCTCCTGCAATGCATTACTTTTTCCCCTAACTTTTCCCTTCACTTTTAAAACTGGAACTTTCATTATTCCTATTGCCCTGGAAAAAAGCCCAACCAAGATGCTTCAAAGTCATAGGAAACTACTTCCACATAATACAAAGGGGAAAGCAAACAAAAAAATAACTCCCCTAAAAGCAAAACTTTGTATCTTTACATTTAACTAATAAAAGCAGGAAAAAAAAATGCAAGCAGAGACTCTCCAGCTTAAAAAGAAGTTCCCCTCAGAAATATCGCATGAGGAGATAGAGCCATTGTAGACCATAGCTCTAGCTTTTTCTCTGTTAAAACCTCACTTTATTACTGTATCCATAGAGGTCTAGCCACAGGCAGGTTCCAGCCCAAGCTGCTGCATTTCCAAAGCTCATATGTCTGTTTGGACTGGCCTTGCAGACTTGGATTAGTTAGTGGAAGTGATGGATATGAAGCAAGGGTTTGACTTGTTTGCTCCTTGCTGCCTTCCAGGCATCCCATGCTGCTTCACTGAGCCTACTTCTTGTTGCAACTGGGATATTAAACTGTTCAATGGATAATTGCATGCTAGGAAAGCAAGCACTGGAGAAGACGGATGGTTAAATCTCCTGTCACTATTGAGTAACATTTACTTGTTACCTCTCTCCCCTGCTTCTTGTTCCCCTCCTTACCTGAGGAGTCACTTAAGGCATACATTTCCTTCTTGTCTCAAAAAGTATTAATATGCATAAGTTCTACTGTATTAAGCATGGGTGATGTAACATCACAGAAGGGTTTAGATAGGCAGGGACCTCTGGAGGTCTCTGGTCCAACCTCCTGCTCACAGTGGAGTCAATTGTGACATTAGGTCAGGCTGCCTGTCCCATTGAGCTTCAAGTATTTGCAAGACTGGAAACTCCACAGCCTGTCCCTGCACCTCACTGCTCTCAAGAGGGAAAATTTCCCTCTCTCTCATGTCCAATTGGAAATTCTCTTCCAACAACACATACTGTTCTTTTAGTGTGTGCCTCCAAGAGCAGTCTGGCTCTGTCGAGAACCACAAATGTAAAAGTTTTGTCAGGGTGAGACTTCTGTATGCAGAATTCAAGAGTCCCTTGTCTTTCTTGTACCAAGACAGCTTTCTTTCCCCCCACTCAGCTGCTTTCCAAGGATATGCAGTTGCTATCAAGGCCTAATACTGTCCTGAAACAGTTGTACAAAGCTCTCGGAGCATGAGGTGGTAGCTCTGAAAGATGGCAGGAGACAGCTAGAAATAAAGGCAAATTGAAAGAGTCAGTTTTACCCCTCACTAATATGCTTCCCAAGTGATATCTTTCAATCCACAATGAAAAGTAACCTTTCCCTTCTGTCAAAAGGCCACAGAATAAAAAAAGTTAGACCTTTGAACTTTAAACTTCAGAAGACAGAAACAACTGACCTATTTGGTGGTGATGTGCTTTATCTGTCCTGATGAGAAGGGAATTAAGAAAAAGAAAAAAAAAAGTTTTGAAAGGCAAGAAATTGTGAAGAAGTTATCAGTAGTTTGAAAAAGCTAATTGCAATAATCCTGAACACAAAATCAAAGCGGAACACATTCTCAATTGTAAAATTTCCTTAAAAATCAAGTTGCTTAACTGTAACCAAAGGATTAAGATTGATTTAAGAAAAAAGGGTAGGCTTTCAATTTATTTTTAGAAAAAAGGATATGTTAAACACAGCTATAATTGAGGGCATATGCTCTCAAAGGGTATCTCTGAAGCTTGCTGGAGAAAGACAGAATATATCATTATATTTTAAGATGTGCCACGTGCCTTAGTTTGCTAAGGCACTGTCTGCTCTGCATGCTTTTCATCATGTCCAAGAACAAGTCAAAGCCTTTGTCTTCATTTCTTGAAATAAAAGAAATACTTGAAATACTGAAATACTTGTGCCCAGCAATACTCCACCCCAGGTGCAGAATCCCACATTTGTTCTTGTTGAATTTCATGCCAGTGATGAGTTTCCAATGCTCCAGTCTATCTAGATCCCTCTGCAAGGCATCTTGTCCATCGAGAGAGTCCACAGCACCACCCAGTTTGATACCATCAGCAAAATGGCTAATGGCACATTTAACTTCTACATCCAGATTGTTGACACATATATTAAACAGAACTGCCCCGTGAAAAGAGCCTTAAGGAGCATGGCTGATGGCTCATCACCAGCCAGATATAGCCTCATTCAGTAGAACCCTTTAGAGCTCTGCCATTTAGCCACTTCTTCAGCCAGCTCACCACAGACCTGCTCAATTTACAGTTGGATAACTTATCCAGAAGGATGCTGTGAGACAAAGAGGTGTACAGGACAGGTCTAGATGTATCTTCATCGATAGAGGCACAGACAGAGGTGTAAGAGGAAGCATAAAAGAGAGAAGAAACTATAGGAAAGAAGAGACAGAAACATTCTCCACACTAAACACCAGAGGAGCAATGAGAGGGAAGAATGGGAAGTGGCAGGGCAGAAGGCAAGGAAAGCAAGCAGCAGAGTTCTGAGGGCACCTCAAAGAGCAAAGAACTGACGTACAATGAAGAGATGGCAGAACATTGGCTGTGCTCAGACAATGGCAAGGTGCTTCACTGCAACAGCAGAGATTGCCAGAGGGCTTGGGATTTCTCCCTCCTTTGCAACAAATACCCTCCAAAACAACATTTTGGGTTTTGCATGGCAAGAGGTGCCATCCAAGATAGAAATGGGGATATGAACACTTAGGGAGACATTTGTCTCTTTTGCAGGCATTCCACCTCCAATAGATGAGCTAGAGAGGGGAAAAAAATCCACAGAATTAGTAAGCAATGGATAACAGTAAAGCTAACCCACTGTGCATAATCAGAAAAAAAATCCTTATTGCTGCATTGTGACTGGGTGAAACAAGAAAGCCTCCTGCACCACTGACAGCAGAAACCTTGAAAAACAGCCTTGCTCAAGTATCTGATGTTCTATATAATTCCATATCCCTATTTTGAGAACAATACCTCACTCCGAAACACTGCAAAAGGCGGTTTGAATGTAATTCTCCCTATCGAAGGCACAGGCTGGTTGAAGGAGTCAGCTTGAGTTCATTGCTTTGATGCATGAAGGTAAGTTTAGTTACCCTAAGAAACTTTGCAGAGCAATCAAGAGACACAACTTTGAGCTGAAGGAAGGTCACTAGGAAATTATCCAGAGTTAGAGGCACACACAAAAAAAAAGTGTCCTGCCTAACCCAGCATGCTTCCTTTCCCAGCCCACCTCGAGAGAGAAAGAGAAGGGAGAGAGGCAGCAATTAGAACTTCAGTTCTAGTGCTTTGGCACAAATACCACAATCATTCAGAGCAAGAGGGATGTAACTCAATGCACAAACAGCAGCTCCACCATAATTGCAGCCATAATTTTAAGGAATTTGTCCCCCGTGTGTCACCTCCAGTTGCTTTGTTTAAAAATCAGTTAAGCATTACAGACCTTGTGCAACAGCACTCTTAAGAGCAAGCATAGCGTGAGGATTACTTGGGCACAAAAGCATTTTAGGAGCCCCCTCGACAGTACTAATATACTACACCCACATACGCTGGTCACAATGGGCTTCCAGTGATTGATGCCTTAGAGAGACATTTAACATCCTTCTCCCCTCAATTTCTAGAAATGACATTTCACTTAATCCCCCAAAGCAAAAGCACCCATGCTGGGAGTGTGAGTAATCAGCAGTGCTTTGGAGTTTGAAATTCAAACTAAACACCTGGGTAACAGAGCACAAAAGAAGCAGTTACAAAGATCCCTGCAAAGTGCTATTTCTGCAGAAGGGTGAATGCCCAAGACCCCAAGGATAGGCAGCACACCCTCCAAACCAGGTTTATGCTAGACCTGGGAGTGATAACCCGACTGACAGCACCCTACAGACTCGTAAAGTTTTGTGTCTCCAAGTTGCACAGCAGCCCCACAATAAGCACACACAATAAAAATTCCTCTGGCAAAAAAACAGAACAACAGCTGAATAGTAAAATTCACAGAAGATGCTAACAGTCCTATTTTAATATTCTTTATGAAAGCAGAGATTAATCTTTCATGAAAATACTAGAAGGAAAGACACCAATGCTAATTAATATGAACTATTTTTTACTTGCAAACAAAACTTGAAGAAAAAAGTTTTGTTTCTCTGTAAGATTTTATTCCAGAACAGACCAGGATCATCAAGTCTGACCTTTTCTAAATCTAAGCACAGGCATCACCCAACCGTGCCCATGCTAAAAAAAATAACTTACCAGAAAGATGGTATCTAGTTAAAATTTAAAGACAAAGAGCGAAGGAGGTTTTGGAAGATGTTTTACTTTGACAGTTACTCAGTATGGTAGATGTGTATTCAGTGTCCAATCTGAATTGGCTTAGCTTTGATGTTGTAATTTCTCTGCATTTTCTCCCTATAATACATATTCAATACAATAACCAAATTTTCAACAATGTTTAGTCAGGACTTAGTCAACTCTTCATATTTCTTCATGAAACACAGAAAACATCATCAAATCTCAACCCAAGTCCTTGTTGATGTGCTCTAAATACTTAAAGATGTGGGGCTAAGACTGAAGTTCCTAAAAGCTGCATGGGAAATTTAGGCACAGACTTGTTGAAGCAAGGGAGAAGCATCTTTTCCCTCTCTCATTTCCTAACTCATGAGGATAGACTCTCAGAAGAGCATCTCTGGATGAGACACCACAGTGCAGCATGGAACTGGATTAGTACAGGGATGACAACCATGTGCTGATTGGCACTTATATGGGCTAAAGATGTAACTGCATCATCCCCTGTGCCAGCCTCCACAGCAGGCCAGCTCACAACCACAATTAGTGATACATTCAATCAACAACAAAGCAGCAACAGAAGTGATCAGGGTTTGAGCAGAGATGAAGTGGATTCATCATCATGCCTTGGTTCCTAACTTTGCATTTCTAACCCCCAACTGCTGTTGCTTTCCCTTCCACATTGGCCACTCAGGCACTTCTCCATGTTAATATACACCCCTCAGTCTCCTTCCAACAGGATGTTTCCTGCTGGGAAAGAAGAAGGATTACCCTTCTGAATCTAATGATGGCATCATGGTCCTCTCTAGCTCTGTCTGGGTAGAGGTCCCAAGTACCTCAGCACTTATAGCTGGGTGAATTCCCACTGCCCTTATGCCTATGATCTACCCTACATTGTGTAACCAGGCCAAGTTCAGCTCTGGGCAACCTCTCAACATCCTTCTCATCCACACATATGCATGTACTTATTGGGGACAGCAAAGACAACTGTGCCAAGACCCCACGCACTAAACAGCTGCTGTCCCAGAGACATCAAGTATGTCTGTCCTCTTTGAATCTTGAAGTGATGCTGTGGCCATTAAAAATATGTGGAACCAAGGTCTGTCACACAAATAACAAGCAGTGCCTAGCAGGTATTCACAAGCATTCCTTTTTAGAGGATTCAAAGCCCCTGAGACTGCAGGTGGAAAGAACATAATTGAGGAAAGAACAAGGCACACAACACAAGAGGCTAATTGTACAGCTTCACAGAGAACTAGAAGGTATTTGGACAATGTAGTAAGAGGTAAGGTACAAACTTTTGTAGGGATTTCTTCCTTTTCGCATTCCTTAACAGACCAAGTTGTCAATTAGTGGAATTAATTCCAGCACATTTGCATCATTTAAGTTTTTTTTTTTCTACTTTTCCCCATTCCAATACAACCAACTTCTCTCTCTGTCTCACAACATTTGTTGCTGCCTCCCCTTTCAAGTGGAGGCAGCTCGCTTTGATGCCGATCTGCGCCGGCTTCCAGCTGACCTAACACAACACTAAACTTCTGAGTCAATCAGGACTCTTTCTTTAGCCAGTAATTTCCCCATTATTTGTAGGAAATTCATTAACTCTGGGAACTCATTCATCAGATTGACCAAGTCCGTCAACCTGGGGAACAAGGGATTTTTGAGAGCAGAAGAAAGGCAGGACAAGCATAATGACTATGCAAGCCTTACTTCTTTAGGAAACCAGTCTCAAATATAGTACTGCTAAAGCTGGGGAGCTGTGCTAATTAACACTAGCCTATTAATCCTCACAGCCCACTCTGCACTGCTGCTGCAAATCAAAAGGCTTCTAGCAACGTGCTGGCACGGGTACCTGACTCAGCAGTCCAGTGTGTAAATCGCAGCAAAATCAGTAAATTTATTCAAGTTGGGAGAGTGGTGAAGTACCCACTCATACCTCTTCTTGCCATCAATCCTGTCACCCTGCCAGGAAGACTCAAACTGACAGCTATGCAGTCATGACATGAAAACAAGAACTGCTGCATCATACCTAGCTTCTGGAGGCATATGCAATAAAGCAAAAAAAAAAAAAAAAAAAAGCAGCAGTAGACAGGTTACCAAATGTCTCCTCAAACACATTTAGCTTGGGTCTCCTATTGAGAGGACAAACTCCACAATAGACACATATCCATGGGGTTTAAATCCTTCCACAAAGCAAAAGGCAGAAGAAATATGGAGATGGAACAGCCTTTGCTCATTGTCCTCAAATTGTCACTGTCTAATCACATTTATTAGGGAGTGTAGTGACAGGACAAAGCATATTGTTTTAAAACTGAGAGAGATTTAGACTTAGATGAGATGTAAGGAAGAAGTTCTTCCCCATGAGGGTGATGAGGCGCTGGCACTGGTTGCCCTGAGAGGCTGTGAATGCCACATCCCTGGGAATGTCCAAGGCCAGGCTGGATGGGGCTTTGAGTAACCTGGTCTAGTGCAAGGTTCCCCTGCCCATGGCAGGGGGCTGGAACCAGATGATCTTCAAGGTCCTTTCCAGCCCAAACTATTCTATGATTCTAAGATTCTATGACCCAGGAAGAGCTGTGGCTGAGAGACACAGCTTCCTCCTCTCCAGCATTGCTTCCTTTTGCATGTTCATCTGCAGTTTCAAGTAGTGATACTGCAGCTGACAGCATCAGAAGCCTATGTGTACATTTTACTGTGTGGAATAACAATACCATTAAAATGAGCGATTCCTTTGTCAGGATCTTCAGTCCAGCTGCCAGAGTATTCCTGTCCTCCATTAAATTACACTTTCATGTTTAATTAAAAGTTTATTTACCCATTTTAACTGTCCCAGTGTGACACGGCACTTGGATCCTGGCTGACAACCTCATTTCTCATCTTCAACTATTTCCTGCAATTCCAGCACATTTAAGAAAGGGGCCAAACCTGGCTAATTCTTATGCACAAATTGCACAGCATTCATTTCTGCTTCTCCTTCGTTATTTGTTCCCATTACAGAATTAGATCTGAAAGCCCAACATTTCCACTTCCATAACCCTTCAAGTTTGCAAAACATTTTCCATCACATTGGAAAAAAACGGAAGGTTGTTGAGGCATGAGGTTAATTAGACAGTTCAACAAAGGGCAAGATCTGATTGCCTTCTGGCACTTAAACTCTTGCTCCTGCAGTGTTATTTTTTTAATCAAGGATTTATTTTCTTTTAATTCTTAATATTCTTTATCACCATAGTGCCCTGCAGCTGGACTGGGTATTACGTATTCTGATACACACCAGCCTCACACAGCACATTGTGAAGCCACAGAAGTTCCTGTTAAGAAATTATCTGAATTCTGGAAGACTGCCTAGAAGGATACTTTTGTATGAAGAATATGCAACAGCCTAACATTACCATCTTTTTTTTTAAAAACTCTGCTCATACTACATTAATCAGGAAGCAGAATGTGTAACCACTCTACTTACCCTCAGCCTAATGTGAGAAAGAAGCAGCCAGAACTGGAAAACAAATTACAACACAGATCATGTATCGCATTGTGATCAGAAGGCTCACACCGCAACACCACAGCTTTCCCAGGCTCCTGCTAAACACCTGCACAGAAGTGAGCACCAGAAGGAGCAGAGAGTTTTGACAGGAATAAGTCTTCCTCAGAGCAGAGAACTTGGCTGCTCCCAACTTTTGTAACATTGATGACATTGAGCTAGTCTATGTTATCTTCTACTTCCTGCTCTGCAACCACCAAAAGTACTCAGATCTGTTTCCTACAACCTTCCTAAATCTCAGTTCTCTGCAAGTCCTCCAACAGGTCATCCTGAGGTTGGGAATGTCAGAGCATGCTTTAAAGGCAGCCTTTCCTCAGGACTGTATGGGAGAAGCTGTTGTACTTCACAGTGTCTGTTTTGGGCCACAGGGGTTTAGAATGTCTGGGTTTGGCCTGGTACCAGCCATACTTGACATGGTTTATTTAAGATAAGAATTTTCAAAGATTTCTGCCCAACTCACCGAGACCCAAACAGTGACTTGGCTTCATAGAAGCTCTATGGTTGTTTTTCATAGAACTAAGAAGCTAGTAATGAAGCTTACAGACAGGAGGTAGCTTAAATCCTAGGCATCTGACAGGAGAAATGCCCTAAGAAGCCCGCTTTTCCAGCCCTAAAATAATGTGATCTGCTAACCCTTGTTCAGAGTCAATGAAGTCCTGATGATTAAAAACACTGAGTCCCCTTGAGGTAAAGGCTAAGCACTATTACTACTCACACCTCCTTATCAATAATTAGGATCAAGTGCATAAAGGCATCTACCCATCTCACAGAGATACATAATTTGTTAGCAGGGCAATGAACAAATTAAATCAGACTGAAACATTCTTCAATTAATCTGGAGATCATCAAAACATTCACAGCTTTGGATGTGCAAACAAGACTTGTGCTTTTAAAAGTCTCTTAGGGCACTTGAAATTGCTGTCCCACTTTTCTTCAAGAGCTAATTTTGCCAATGCAAGCTTTCTGAAGGCATCACTAACAGGACTAGCTCATCAGTCCAACTAAGCTGCTAGAGAGCTCCCCACTCCCCATGCACCACTTCCCTGCCTTGCCTGCAGCCTGTGCTTGTGCTATTTCTGGAGGCAGGAGAGCCTTGCAGATGATGGGATATTGCCCACTGGAGCAGGAGGTGGTCTGTAGAAGAAGATGGGGTAGTACTTCTTTGCACACTCAGGCTGAGAAAGTTTGCAATGATTTCTCTGCAGCTGAGACAAGAGGGTCCTGTTAGCGCTTGCCTCAACTTTCAATGTATCCTGTACTACCCTAGCTCCTCACTGGTAGGGAGGCACAGCATAGGACATCTCCTGAAGATTCAGGAACAGCTGATACCTCTCTCCAGTCCAGTAAAAGGAGTATTTTAAACAGCCGTTGAACAAGAGACTAAGGAACAGGACTACTCACCAAGAGTTTCCCTGCGGCATGGGGATCCTGTGCAGTATATAGCCAAGCCTTTGCCTTGACACAAGGTCTGTGGACACTCTGCACCTTGGCCATTCCTGTTTACTGGGCAGTTCTAAGTAACTTTGCCAGCAAATTTCTGGGAACTAAATGAATTTCAGTGATGGCAGAAAAAGAACCAACACAACAGCACAATCAAAGTAACGAAAAAAATAAGGAAGGGGAGTGGGCAATATGTTGATTCTTGGCTTTCCTGGCTGGAGAAGCAGCTGGTCAGCTACCGCCTCTGGTATAACAATCCTGAGTGATTTGCAGGTTCCTAGATCTTCCAATGCCCAGCCACTAGCCTATCCTTCCCAAAGTACTAACATTGCTCCACCTCCTAAAATGCCAGGGTGAAAGGCTGGCCCTATTCCCGCTGGCAGAAAATCCCAGTGAAACCCAAGCACTGCCAAGGAGCAGGACTTCTTTCTCTCTTAAGCTTTCTCTGTGTTGCCAATACACAATCCAAGAGGATTAATTGTTTACCTGTCCTCTCCTTCACCACCCTCTCCCCCGAAAAAACATGTCAAGACTGAAGAATGCAATAGGCAGAGTTTAGGGGGGAAAAAAAACTCTACCTCTTTGGAAGGACATGTCCCAAAGCCAGGAACATATCTGAATTTACTTTTATTTATGCCCTTCTGGGGACAGGCAGAGAAGAGCTATTTTAATCAGGCCTGGCTGGATGATATACAACAAGCTTAGCTACTTGCTAATTGAAAGCATTACCTATCTGAGTTTTGTCACTGGCACAACATAACAAGCCTAACATGTGTATGGAAGCATAACATTAATAGCACTGACTCTACGGATGATCAGGCTTAAGAGCTTGTTTCTAGTCAGCTACATGTAGATTTAGCAGCTGCCTAGGTTTAGATTTACTACAAATTTTACTACTCATCAGAAAGTGTAAAATAAAGCAAAGTCTGCAATATTTCTTTGTCAGGCTTTGTGCCACTGTACTTAAAGTTGTGGCAGAACTGCCTTCACTCAGCACCCCTGTTCTGTGTCTGAACCACTTGTGATGAAGCTAAGAACTTCACCAAAGCCTGGCAAGAGCTCATGCTCTCCTGCCTAGGCTTTGGTTCAAAGGTGTGCTTGGCAACTTCCAAAGAAGCTAGAATCTGAGAGCAACATCTGCTTACATCCCAGCCATATTTCCCCAGCCTTACTCCCATCATCCCAAATGCCTCCTCCATGCACATCAGCTAAAGTAACCTGGGGTAGGATTGTTCCTTTGCAACATTAGCTCATGGTCTGGTCGTTAAACCCCTCAGGCTGGGCACCACTGCTGCTGTATTTAGCTGCAGAGTGCTCATTAAGAGAGCAGAGATGAAGAACAATAGCATTGTAGAAAAGAACTAGGTTTCCTATCTCAAGAGCTAAGAATATCTCATGCATTCCTGTAAACCTATGAAACACAGAGAATCAAAGCAAGTTCCTGGTAAGAGCATTTTTGGGAAAGACAGGGATGCGTAAGTCATAAATTCTACCTTGAGTGGGATACTCACACCATCCCAAGAATAATACTTTCCATTTTAAAATGTCTGACTCCTTACCTTTTAGAATATTCACAGAAATACAAGATATGCAGACTACTTCTGACCACTTCCCTTAACTGGGTTGTAATATTTCAGATGCAGTCAATAACTTGTCTTTAAGCTCCTCACTGAACCCCTATGGACTTTCTGAAGATCTGTGTATTACATTACAGAAATTTGCCCATTAGCATTCAATGCACATTGCTATATTTAGTTTTCAGGAAATATGACACTGATTCCACAGGAAGATTAGGGGGAAAAAAGAAGAGTATCAGTGGCTTAATTCTTTATTATAAATCTGTTGTTAAGGGTTTTTTCCCATTGATTTTCTTCTGTATATTTCTAAAGCACTGTAGGAGTAAATTTATGATTCAAAGCAAGAAGAAAAAAGTTTCTCTAGCAAAGCTGAGCTTGGCCAATCAATCATTACTAAATAAAATAAGGAAAAAAAAGATCCTTATGAAATGATGCACTGCAGTTCCTCAGAACTGTACAGGCCTCCTGCAGATTCAACAAAATTCATCAGAAAGGCTGGAGATCGGTTTCTTGAGAAACAAAAACAGCAAGTATCCACTACATTCGCTATTTGCCATGAATCACAGGCTTTCCTGCTTCCAAGCCATACATGGGAAGGTCTCATGGTTTGAGGAACAAGTTTGGAGCAAGCCTTTCCTTCTCACCAAGGGCTGGACAGGAGATGCAAATCACAGGAGAGGATTCAATGCAATGATAAGTCCAGCTTCCCGTTAAACTTGGCTCAAGATTGACCCATAAGCGCTTAAGTCCAGGAGCGAGGTCTTTAGAAAAACTCATCTGATACCACAGGGAGGCCATTGCCTCTACAGATAAGGCTTTTTGTGAATATCAAACCTTATCCAATGCTCCCATCCTACTAGTTAAAAGCAAGTCTGTCAATATAGGCAAGAGCACCACTCCAAGTGCTCCTAGCCATTTCAAATGCAATGTGAATGCTTTTCCAGCTCACAGATGCCACACAGCACTTGGAAGAGCCTCAGTCTCAGCCTTCACTGTTGGCTTCATTCTATTCCTGCAGCCATTCAGTGGCTCTACCCAAAAGGTACACTTACAGGCCATTTCCAAATTTGAATATACCAGGAAAGCAGATGCAGGTGTCCTAGCTCATCCACATCTCATTTTTAATTAAAATACCTACACTGCTTCAAAACATTCAAAAGGTTAAAAAATGAAATTAAGCCTACCTTAATTTTACCTGGTGGCAATTAATCATATGTACTACAAGATAACCGAGGCAGACTCATTAGTACTGTTTACAGTGCAAATCTATGTCATGACAGAAGAGAGACAAATAATTTAATCTCACAGAAGTGAGCGAAAATGAGCACATCTGAGAGCTCAGCACAAAATTCTGCCTATGAAACAGGCACTTATTTAGAAACCACCATAACACAAAGCGACCATTTGACAAATTGCACAAAGTTCAGTTTTCTTAATAGACAATATAATTCCAGCAACTTTGCCACTCCCCAGCTGGGCTACCCGAGCAAACTGTGTTTCCATTTCTATCTAGGGCAATGGTTTGCAACTTCAGACCAAGGATTCCTGGACCTCTGAGGGATCACAGGTGGCACATAATACAGCACATACACAGGATCTACATGGATTCAAATACTCCTAACTAGCCTGGTTCTCTTCTGGGAGAGATTTGGCATTCCAGAAACTGGGAGCATTCAAAAAAATCACCTAATCAAATGGTAAACTAATATGAGCTGGAACTGTATCTTATTGGAAGAGTACAACACCCCATTTTGCTTGACTGTAAGGCAACAGAACAGAAGCAAACATCAATAATGTTGCTGGACTAATAAGGTTTGCTTGGAAAACATACATATATTTTTCTTTGCTGATTTCCATTTTGAATAAGTAGCCCCATTTCCAGATGCCTAGTCCAATTTTAGCCTTGAACCAGCCCAGATAAACAACAACTGCACCCTTCTCTACAAGATTTCCACTCTGAAAGCATCCTTCTACTCCCCCCAAAGCCAGAACAGGCAAAGCTGGCTGGTGGAATTAACTTGATTGTCAAAGCATCAGCAAAACAAGAAAAGGGGTAGTGGGGGACAGGTGCTAAGACTTCCCTGGCCCTCCAAATGGGCTTGTCTCCAGCAAAACTGTCTAGGACCAACTGGTCCCAGTGAAGCCCGTGGAGCTGGCCTGGCCCAGCCCAGTATGAGCAAAGGCCTCACTAATCCACTGATTCCAGAGCTTAATTCAAGTATTCACCTATTCTTAACTCATGAGGCCCTCATAAATAATTCTCTGCTTTAAAGCACCTCATTATGACCTGGCTCTCCTTTTAACTACACTTCTGTAAATCAACAGGCTCTCTAATACAGTCAGGGACCACAGGAGCAGGTGTTAGTTCTTAGCATCTGTTTCAAATTCACCCCTATTATGGTTAATTGATATCTCTAAGTGAATAACTGCGTAGAAGTGGCCTTTGGTTAGAAAATAAAATTAAATCTCAGGTAAAGTATTTTGCTAAATAAGATTTTTCTAACCCAAGCAATTGCCTTCCCAGAAAAGTTAGTCCCTTGTTCCCAGCATAACTAAGAGCACAGCTACCTTTCGACAACATTATTTTCTGATTCTCTCCTTTCTACAAAGCCTATTGGAAATCAGAAAAGGATGGATTAAGCTTTAGAGCTTTTATTTGAACAAGTCTTACTTACCATCAAGCCTGGAAACTCAGTGGCATCCTACAGATGACCTTGAAAGGATATAGCTTTGATTTGCCCTACTCTAAGCAGAAGAGATTAACACTGCTTACATGCACCTCACAGAACCTTTGTTAGCAGGCAAAACAGAGCTAAGTCCAACAAACACAGCAAAGACATGTTGTTGGCTTGTTGCAGACATCTATCAACACTGTAACACTGCAAGGGCTCCAGCCCCAGCTCTTGTCTCACAGATAAGAACAGCAAATTGGAAAATGCCTCCCATCCCTAACTCTCTGCCTTGTTCCGCTCACTGTTTGCCAGTGTACTAGAGGGCTGCTTCTTACTCCCAAAACATACAGTAATCAGTGAGAGGTTAGGCATCTCCCAGATTAAAAACTCCAAAGCCTGGTAGTCTTATCCTTGTAAACACTTCTCTTTCTCCTTCTCAAGGTTCCCTCCCCAGTTTACTCAAGACTGTCTAGCCATTGGGTGAATTCTAGCCTCAGACAGCTGCAGTGTATCTTCTCTTGCACTCTTCAGCAAAAGCCATTATGAGTTGTCTCCAAAACCCAATAGTTATCCTTAAGTGGACAGAAATATGCCAAAGTCAGTCAAACTACTAATACACAGATGAAACCTTAAACCTAATGTTCAGCTTGCGACTCTTTCAAGATGCCACCTGGTACTAATAACCCAGGATACAGCACTGCAAGGTCCTACCTTGGAGGTAAGAAGTCTCACCTGAGCAACTGCACTGCACATGCATACAAGCCTGCCCAGCATAATACTGGAAAACTACAAAACCTATGAGCCTTTTCTCATTTAATAATGATTTGATTTCTGACTTATTTTTCAGTTGCACAGAAATAAAAGAAACAGCAGGTAGCAGAGAGATTTTGGCCCTATAGACACACAGCTAGAAACAATGGCTGCAAGCTGCAGTTTCCAATGAAGGTGGGACCCCTTTTCTCATTGGATCCACTTCTGGGAATTTTCCTTCTAACCAAAAAAGACTTGAGTGTCCCAAGGAAACATGCATCAGCCTGATGCATGTGGGTAGTCAGAGCAGATGATTGGAAAGGCTCTTTAGGCCTTAGATCCTGTGACTTGCAGAACGCTTCCTCCAAACTTAAATCAATGGGCAGCTTTCTGACCCAGCAGAGGCAGCATCACCTTAAATGACACTGACAAATGAGTGCACAAGGTTTGCTTTGCCACACTGCTTTCTGTTTAGCTTCTCCTGAAATTTAAATGCAGAAAATACTGTTAATATAAAGAGGAAGCCAGGTGTGAAATGAAATAATACAGATGAAATACTTCATCACAAAGTTGCTGGTATAAAGTGGAGGGAAGCATATTCAAACCAAAAGCCTAAAAACTCACAGGAAAAGGAATATCTACATATGACGTAATTTATAGGTCAGTTTGTCCCAAGTCACAACACATCCCCTGAAAAGAACAATTTAGCTGCATTGTCAAGTTTTCATTAAACACTTGGGAAATTTTCTGTGCCAAAAGTGCACTGTAGATTCTGAACTCACCAGAAAGGGATGATCCAGAAAGGGATGGTTGGTGATGCCCACCTTCGCTGTCTCTTAGTCATGAGCCAGCTGGAAATAGCCAGTTCTAAGTGCCTGGGGAAGGGGTCAGTAGGATTTCAGGCAGCTCCATGGGGCCACTCAGCAGGACTGCAGAGCTAAAAATCCCTCTATACAGCTCTGGGGTACACTGGAAGAGAAGGCAGAGATGGAAATCATGACTCTCGTGGCAAACACAAGGAAAGCACTCACTAATATTATTGCTAATCAATGATGCTAGTTTTTGTATGTTTGAGAGAGGCTGATGAATAACTGTCTGAAAGACCTTCCGCAACATGAATTCATTCTTCAGGATACAAACTAATTTGCAAGTTATATTGTAATTGTGCTTTGGCTTTTGAGTTACTGAAATACAAGTTTTAGGAAGCACACACAAACACAAAGGGAAACAAATATCCTTACTGTAAAGAGGGAGTAGAACTCCACACAGAAAGCTTACATTTCATTTACTTACAGTGAAAGTAAAGGTTGTGCAAAGATTAAAAAAAAGGAGGAAAAACGAGTTCTAAAAACATCCGTGGACTCCCTGGTAACCTCCCCAACATCTTCTAGTAGCATCAAGCTGGATTCTCTGCCCAGACCTTATCTTTCCTCCTTCTTCCTTTTATCCTCTCAAATCTCCCTTGGTAGCAGTAATGAATGGCCATGACATCTCATTTTTTGGAAAACAAAATCCAACCCTACTATGCCTGATCTGAATTTTTGTTTCTCACATGGTAAATCAGCAACATGACTGCAGAGGAAAGTCACCGGCTCATTGCTGAAATTACATCAATTTGCAAGTTCAGTGGTGTCTATTTGGAGAGAGAAAGCAACTATTTTAACACTGTTGGCATTCCCAGAAACAATTTCTGGAAAGAATTTCTATTTACATTAGTGTTACTACTTTGCATGGCTACTTCCCACAAGAAATATGGACTGTTTTAACAATAAGCCAGTCACCAGTTTTCCACTCAAGAAGTGCTATGCAGTCATTCAAAGCTGATTCCTATGGACCCATTTATTACCTGGGTTCCTTGCTTTGTACCAGTGTTTCATTTTTCCTCCAGATAAGCTGTGTGTTCCTTCTTGGAACTTTTAAAGATCTTTTTAAAGCATCTTTTTAATGCACAAATTACATAATTTTTTTAAAAAAAACAGAGACATGGGAAAATCCACCATGACTGTTTTTGTCCCCAGAGTCCATGACAGTCCCTGGCTATTTCTCTCTTCTACAATTGAGAGGTTCCTGAGACGAGAGTAGGGTGGCATTTTGTTGCTGAACGAGAGCTCAGCCTCTGCAGAGTCAGAGTATCAGTCTGCCTCCTGGCATATGTCACAGCCTCACCACACTCCATGGCCTCCCTAGGCTACAGCTGGCAGACTCTCTGCCCATTTTTCCTCCTGTCTGTATGTCTGTACTGCAATGCTCTTCTCCCTGAGAGGCTCTATTGCTTTAGCTGTGCTGGTATCTGCTCCCAAAGGGCTTGGTGAGAGATGCTTACCACAGCTTCACACACCTCATTGTCATGTTCCAGTCTGGAACTCCATCTGAAGCAGGCTTCTACCTGAATACAGCATGTCCCAGAAGTACTGCTCAGAGGACGGTTTAAAGTGGGAGAGTGCACTCCAAAACATATAGATGTGTGAATGGCAAGGTACTGGAGTTCCTGCTAGTGACCAGTTTACCCTTATAGCACAAAATAGAAGTTGTTACTTCTTGTCACCTTGGCACTGAACTGGAAGGACTCACTGGAAGATGCAAGGCAGTAATATAAGACAGACAACAGAGACATTGCCAGGCTCAGCTCTCTGCCTTGTGCTCCTGGGGTAGTTGTGAGGGAAGGAGGGCAATGTTGTGCTATGAAAGACATGTTTTCTCTGGATCTCTTTCTTGCCCCACCAACTGTCCTCTGTTCTGTGCCCAGTCTTTGGGTTCACAGGCTGGACTGTAAATCAAATAACATGTAGAAACAACCAAGGAATAGGGGTGAAACTGCACACCAATGTGTCTCTTAGCACAGCTGTATCAGGAGAACCCTAGCATTATATCAGGAGAACCTCAGGACTGTATCAGGAGGAGTCTAGGACTGTAGAATCCAGTCTGGTAGCAAAGACTAGAGTGAGCAATGCAGAAATGATGCTTGAGAGACTATTTGCAGCACATAGCTATGCTGTATTGCATATTCAGGCCAAGTAGGTTATTGAGTGTTGCTGTAAAGTTATAAATCAGTGTTTTCCTCTGTCTCTTTTCCATGTGAGCACACTCTTATCTCCACACTAAGAAAACTAAACGAAACGTTCCCTAAAACAAGCTGAAAGATGGGAAAACAGAAAAGTGAGCCCCCAGATCAGAGCAATTGTGTGATTTTTCAGCTGGCTGATTATTATTATAAAATCCTGACAATACAGGCAAGATGTATCTTGCTTTCATTCTGTGGGCTATCTTTAATTCACTGCTACATGACACAATAGTCCAACCCCAATGGAGAAAATTGCTGTGCATGCTGTGAAGTTCCACGAACAATGAAATGCCGTTCAGTCCCCCTTATTCATCATATCCTCATGACCTTGAGATATTTAAAAAGACAATGAAAACACCTGAGACCTTCAAGTCTGAAAAGCTCTATGCACATACAAATCACTTCTTTTTCAAGAGGGGCTTTGTTCAAAATTTAGCAAAGTGTCTATTATGCATACTAAAAAGTAAGAGCAACAGATAAGTAATGAACAGCATTTCCTAGCATGGAAAAAGTAGGTCACAGCTAGAGTAATTTTCTTCCCAAACTTGCAGTCCTTCTGTTCTCTTCCCTTTCTTCTCCAGACCCTTCCATAAATAAACTTCTTGAGAAGATAGCTCTTTTTCTGCTCCAAATGAGGAAAATACCTTAGCCTGCTCTGTATCCCTGTCACTTGTTTGAACTCTCCACCGATTGTCATGTGTTTGACACTCTCACTGAAATATTTTGTTCAAATACCAGCAGCAAGGAAAAGCTCCAACTAAAGACTTAGAGAACTAACCAGTAGTGCCAGCTCAGGTCAGCTCAAAATGTCCTGCAGGCTACATGATTTCAAGAGAAAGCTCTCTGTGACCTTTCTCTGTCTTGCCCGATGCTAATGCAATTAACCAGGGGCCTCTTATATAGCAGTTTTGTGTAACTCAGGCAGGGTTACAGAGTGCTATTCAGCCTCACCTGACCTCTGGAGCAGAGCCAGGATTTTCTGCAGCCTGCACCATCAGGAGAGGCAACTTACCTGACCACATCATGGTATGGGTGCTGACAGCATCCCACATCCACAGTATCAGTTTCCCCATTCAATCACGCAGCTTTTGAAACAGCTCATGTTTCTGTTCCCCTGCTTTTGTGTACCTCCTGTCATTCAACTTGTGTGATATTCTAGACAAAAACCTCCCTTCCTCTGGATGCCAGGATAGAAATAGAAAAAAAGTTTGGTATTTCCATGTGTATATTACTGCCTGCTGCCTTTGAAGGGAATGAATCTTCTCCCCGGTATAGGATGGGTTCTGCTTGAATAGTACTTCAATTCTTTGCCACAGACCCAGGTGGATTGGGAGCTTTGCAGAAGACATTGTATCTGAAGAATCAGAGATCATGAACAGTCCACATCTGTCCTACCAGGTGTCACAAGCAGGGCTCAAGCAGCCCACATGCCAGCACAAGCAGTCCCTGCAAGGGAAGCTGCTGGAGTGTCCTGTGCTTTGCACTCATAAGTACTATGACAGAGGTAATGAGCCAGGCTGTCAGGAGAAGGTAAATGGTTTATTTTATTACAAAAAAGCACTATGGCATGAGTGGCAAAGCATCTTCACAACCTGCCATGGGAAAATCCATCCTGAACGTGGGGTTCCCAGCATCGGGAGGGGTGTAAAATTTACTCCCTATGTATACTCCTCTTTTTGTTCCATCTTATTAAAACAGCTATATTATTCCACCATTTGTTGTAGAACTCTTCTTACTGATATCTGGGAAGAGCCCTGCACTGTCTGTCTGTCAGTCACACTCCCAGTACAGAATACGAGGTCACTGCAGACAGAGTCGTAAGGCCATTTTTCTGCTGAAACCACCATTTAACACACTATGAGATGTAGCTTTGAGCCACAGAAGTTTCAGTTCAAATGTGCCTCCTTGTAAAGCCATAATTTTGGACCAGGATATATTGTTTGGCTATCTGATTTTCCTGTGCTAAATAGATTGGTGACCAGGGTTCCCAGGAGCTATCACAACACACACTGCTCATGCATTATTTTATAGGTTCCAATAGTCAGTGAATGAGTGGTGATCATCTGGTGGCATGCTAGTACAGAAGATTGCCAAAGCATCACATATCAGGGCACAGGGGTGGCATTTATCCTGTTGGCAATTGGCCTTTCTTCTCTCTTGATAAGACTCACAATATTATGACATGTTTGTATTTCAGGAGGCTGAGAAAGCACTAGAATGCCAGAGGACAAGTCCTCACTGAGGAGAGGTAGAGCAAGAAAGACAATATGCTCCACTGCAGCAGCAGACGTGATATACATCATATCACACAAAAGCCTGGAAAGAACTGTGCCCTTTATTGCTGACAGGGTATTCAATGGCAGCCCTCCCTCATCTTCAGCTCTGCCAACAGATCTCCTTTGCTGAAGAAGGAGGCTCTTGAAGGTGGTGTCATGAAGAAGGTTCCAAGAGAGAAGGTTATTTTTATGTATGTTTTGTCCTTTCTATAAACATGAAAAGATTGTTTTGACTTTGAATGAAGGCTTTGGAGTTAGCTGGGAAGCCCTGTTTCATGTTACATGTTAAACACTGGGGTTGCTCCCAGGGACTGCTGCAGTAAAGCAGTAAGGGATAGTTTCTTGCGAGAGACAGAGATGAATGGGAAAGCCTGTCATTTATGAGGTTATGTTAATTTAGCTCCACTGAATCTCTCTGGGGGCCAATAATACTGATTTAGGATTTTGTTCTGATGACAGCTGAAAGGTGCGAGCTAGAAAAATTGTCTGTTTCTGGCCAACAGCTTCCCCCAATTACTGTCTGCAATAGCAGCCTGGAGTTCTTGCTCCTTTTTCACCTTGAGTCTTAAGACAGGATACTGCAGGGTACTGAGGCATCTTTCTGTGTTTCCTGCACCAGGACATCCAGTGCCACATTCTGGAGTAACGCTCCATGGGGGAACTACCTGCTGTGGGTACCACACTACAGCTCTTGACATGCTCTGAAAGTTAAATTTGAGCTGTATCTTCAAGTGGAAGCCAGTCCTTAACAGAATGGGATGCAAACCTACCAGCTGGCTCCTGCAAAACTTGTAATGCAGTGTAGATGTCAAGTGGTGAGGTGGGGAGAAAACAAGGCTTAAAAAAATCCAAGCCAATAAACAAATAAAATCCCCTAAATATATACCAGAGCATGGTGTTACTGTATTCTGCTCTAGCTTAATGGTTGAATTTGTCCTGTGAAATTGTTGCAAGGAGAACTGGACATGACACACCATTTTTCCCTTATAATAGGCACTGTCAAAGCTCCTAAATTTAATTCTTGTCTTTGTGAGAACCTGGCTGAGAGTAAAAGCTCATCAGATCTAGGGTGAAACAAAATAGCATGGACCACCTACAACCAAATGTCCCTGCTGCTTTCCACCTTGCAAAGCACTCCTAAACGTCAGGAGGCTCATCTCACGGCTGAAGCATCATTTGAGGAGAAGCAGCTCCTGCCCAGTTTGGGAATGGGATGGGATGGGATAGGATGACTTGGTATTATAAATCTTCTCCTTAGGAATTTTTTCAAATTTGCAGTATCATTTTCCTTCTGAAACCAGAAAAGCATGAAAATAGGATTGTATCAGATCCTCTGCTAAAGTGTTTGATGTCGTCTCCTGCTCTTCCAGAAACCTCACCTATTTTTTTTTTTTTTTGGGAAAACGGGAACTCTGCAACCCTTTTGCATAAGAAGAAAGTCTTGCAGACATCGAAGTAAGTGTAACTGGTGCAGAGCTATTTGGCTGATTCTGCAGAAAAGCAGGAGCGGTGTCTTACAGACAATAAATGCTCCCCTTTCATCTCTACTCAGAGGTCTAAAGCTGATCTGTTTAATGCCACCATTGCTGACTGCTTTCTTCCTAAAGAAACCACCTCAGGGAGGAGAAAGAGAGATTTCCTTACACAGTATGCTGCCCACAGAGGCACACACAGACACCTCAGATCATATTTTGAAAATCTGCCCAGCCAGTTGTGGGCAGCTCCTCTGACTTCAACAAAGAAACGGGCTTTTTGCCTTACTCCATTTTGTCTTCTACTGTTTCAAATGGGGATGGACAAAAACTGGCCACATCTTACCCTATACAGCTGAGGATGGCAGGGATCAGCAGGCTCATATTCCTTCAGACTTTCCTTATCAAACACATCCAAATCACTTATAATTACTTAACTCCCTGAATTAAGTAGTGAAACCTGGCTTTGCTCCCAAAATCTCCCCAGAGCTGTACTGAGATGTTGACAAGGTGACTGGACTGTGATTGTACTGCCTATGGGGGATGTTATGAAGAGCTAATATGACCAAAACCAAAATGTGTTGTGTTTCCTTGCAGGGCTGATTAGACATCACACAGACTATCAGCTGAGGAGTTCTAGGAAGCTGTGAATCCATGAGAAAAAAAAAGACATAAAATCGTAATGGTAGGGTTGGAAGGGACCTTTAGAGATCATCTAGTACAATCCCACTGCAAAAGCAGGTTCACCTAGATCAGGCCACACAGGAACATGTCCAGGAGGGTCTTGAAGACCTCCAAGGAAGGAGCCTCCACAACCCCTCTAGGCAGCCTGTTCCAGTGCTCTGTCACCCTTCATGTGCTTGTTAGGCAAAGAAAAAACTCTTCAGTGTCTGAAACAAATGCTGGTCAAAGCCTATGAGACTTCAAGCCCTTGAAAGCCTAGAAATCTGCTTGTTGAATGAAGGAAACATGGTTCAGTGCAGTGGCACAGTGGAAAGAAGATATGCTGGCCTGATCATGCTGGACTCTCTATCATGTTGCAGGTTTCAGGCTGCCAACAGACATGCTTTACAAGCAGATTTGGTTTTTACTAAAGGTTATACCATATCTCCCCAAGGAGACACATCTGATCTGGTATACACACAGATGATTTTCATCCCTAATTTGTGCTTAGTTTCTCAGAGCTGGTACTGAAACGGGTTCAGCTGTGCCAGCTCTGTAAGTCTAACTGTTGTGTCTCATCGCAGTGCCAACATTTGGTAAAGCAGCAGAAAGGAGTAAAGAGCAAGGAGACTGACTGCACATGAACTTTACTGCAGGGAGAAGGAAAGGACAAATGACAAATTGCAATGGCACAGTGGGAACAGCTGGTAGGCTGGACCCATGGCAAGGAGGCTGGGCTGGCCTCTGTATGTTAAAGGAAAATTGAGAGCTGGAACTCTGAACTCACAGCACACAAGACAGTTGTCAGCTCCTGGGTTCTTCTCCCAGCTCAGACTCTGACCTGCAGGGGCCTACAATTTGGGACTGAAGCCAAAGACAAGCTTCATTTTTCCCTTGCTGCAGTGCAGAAGGTTGCAAAGTTTTACTG
>WBNH01003966.1:0-44484 GCA_013401255.1 Urocolius indicus
CACCCCAACAAAAAAATAGGTGATTGGTTACAGATGCTTTCTTTGCACTCATATAACTCAAAAATTGCTGAGTTATTTCAGCTGTAATTGTGGGTGTGTGCAAGGTTAAAATGGTGGATTTAGTACTATTCCTTTCTTTATGGTGTTGGTATTTGACAAGCAAATAGAAAACAGATCCCCATACTGTATACACTCACGTAGAAGCTGACCCGTGTGTAAACTGACCTCCCAAACTTGCCCCGTGCTCCCCTCATCTAGGACAGATTGTTTCAGTGTCAGCAAGAGTGGGGAGGCAGGGAGTGGGGCACAAAACTGTAGGTTTGGGTGAGCTTCTTTTCCTTTATTCCATTGTTTCCAGCAGGCCTGTGCTGCTCTGCAGTTGCAGAATCCCCGTCACCCAGGTGGGGTGATTCATAAAAAGCTACAATAGACACGTGTTGCCACACACTCTGAGTCTCAGCTTTGTCCATCTTGTTTACAGAGGGACTGCCCTGTGTCTGAAACTTACTCTGGAGTTTACACAAAGATGAGTGTAAAACACATGTTTTACACTGAAGCATCTGAAAGGAAAAGAAACGAGGGGGAAGACTAAGAGATTATGTCTGAATTCTTCGCCGTCTGCACATGCAGACTTTCCCTCCCGATGTCCCCACAATACCTGTGGTTCTCCATTTATGCTCATTCACCAGTGCCAGCACAGAAGAAGGTGACCAGCATTCAGAGACCTCATTTTTCATTTCAGAATCTCCCTTTGCCACGTGAGGTGCTTTCTGCATGACATTTTATCATGCCTAAGAACAGAACATCGCATGCCTTTCAAAGGATGAACAGTTTCTTTCACACTAGGAGAAACTGTGCAAGAAACTGTAACAGCCTTATGCCACAGTGGTTCCTGCCATTGCTGTGCTTTGACACTGAGTCAGCACTGTTGTAAAATTATGCTTATGGAAATGCATGTTCTGATTTGGTTTTTCTTGCCCCTTATCAGATATATCTTTTTGTAAGTCCTCGATTCTTTGAATTCTTTCTATCCATATTGATTTTTTTTCCATGATGTTTTTTACATCCTGTGATATATAACATCCCATCATATCTTAAACATTCCTTTACATCAGCATGAAAGGTCATGTACTTGGGCTGTTTTTCATTTCACGAACATCTGGGCTTATGAGATTAACAGAACAGTACACCGTTGCCTTCTTTTTGGTCTCTTTTATTAATAACTTGTGAATAACACTTGTCTTCTACCATGTGGATTATACTTCTGTTGGGGCAATTTCCTCGATGTAATAATAGTTGCTAGTTAACCCCTTACTCACGACTGCTGTAGTTATGAGCTCAAATGCATTCCTTTGTATGTTCAAATGTGTAGTCCTGTGTATTTGTAGGGATGAGAACAGTTCATTCACTTAAACACAGTTATCTAGCACCATCCTACATGTTGTCAGGTATCCCACCCGGTCTTCAGCTGTTGTTCTGAAGAAGACATGGATCTCCTGGAGGTCTTCTGTTATATCTACCAGTGTCTATGAGTCTTTAAGGGATTGTGCCAGCAAAAGCTTTACCTGAGTGTGTGGCAGGTTTGTGTTCTGCATAAACCACACAGGTGATTTAGTTACAGCCACCCATATGGGACATTAAAGGTGATCTGAAATCAACTAGAAGGCAAAAAATAGCTTTTCTGTACATAGATAAGTGATAATTTTCAAGTTCTGGAAGAGCTAATATCATACATCTTTTGGTATTCTCTGGCAATGGTGTAAACCTCTCTTTGGTCATGCAAGGTGTGAGATGGCAGATTGTAAATGTCTTGCTGCTGTGGTAGTGAATAATCTTCATCCAGAGATTTGGTCAGGTTGGCAGCTGGAAGGAAGGAAGGAAGGAAGGAAGGAAGGAAGGAAGGAAGGAAGGAAGGAAGGAAGGAAGGAAGGAAGGAAAGGAAGGAAAGGAAAATAAGGTTGTATAAGAATAGTGCTGTTAGCTCCTTGCCTTTGGTAGTGTAACACATGTAAAGGGGATCTTGAAGAAATTCCTACTTCCCATCTGTGACTGGCAGAGTGTTTTCTGTTCCCTCTGTAACCTATACAGCAGACTTTTAGGTAGTTTCTTTACATATGCTGTCTCATTCAGATCTTTTGCTGTCATCACTATCCTTATTTCCTCTGTGCAGCCATTTTCCCAGCTCTTGTGTTTACAAACAAATAAGCATTTAGGTCACAGAGTCCACAGGTGTGTCCTAATTGGGACAATTGTCTTACAGGGAAGGCACTTATTCCATCTCAGGCAGTAACAGTATTCAGTGGACTGGTTTACAGTCTCCTGCATTTCCTTCTGCTTCAGTTCAGTCAGGTCTTGGGCAAACTTGTAGAGGATGTAGAGTGAGTTTTTTTGTTTTCCCCGAAAAAGGTCTGTGGAGGAAAATGTCAATAATTACATGTAGCTTTTAATGGGAGTTCAGTTGTCAGAAATGTGGAAGACTTGGTTCTGCACCTGCAGTCGAAACCACACTAAACAGTTAGAGAACAACAGACTTGGAGATTAAAACTCTCCATAGTACATCACCAATCTTTTCAGCCTTTATTTCTTCTCTTTTGTCTATGTATTTACTGTGTATTTTGTGTTCTGTGTATTTTATCTACCACAGCAGTTTCATGGGGTTTGGCCACAAGATGGCATCTGATTTCCTAATCTTTTAAAATACTACTTATTTTGGGTTGTGTCCGTCCAGTGTCATGTATGTGCCCCCTGTCGTTCCCCCCCTGCATCTTGATGGAGTAATGCCCAGTTTTCTTGCAGCAAATTATAGCCTGCTTTCCTTCTGCCTTAGGAGAATGCCTTCAGGAGCAAATGCAGTATGATTTTCCAAGGCATTCCTGGTTCCTGATAGTTGGAACTGCCAACGGTGATGATGAGTGGCACTTGCTGTGAATCCTCTGCTCTGTAACCCCTATCCTCCTCCCTTCCAGGGTGTAACTACTGCCTCTGTTGTGATTGTTGCTTGGTAAATGAGAACTAACATAAAAGTTTCAGCTCATTTCTATCATGAAGTGTCACAAAGTCCCTTGAAGTGTAGAAGAACTTTCATTGGCATAAAAGAAACTTTGACTGAGCCCTTGCTTACAAAAAAATATATTCAATTCTTGATTCTAAGCTGCTAACGTTACATGTGATGTGTTTCCTTCTTTCTGCTTCAGGGCATCTCCCATGTACCTGCCTTTACGGAAGGAAGAACAGTCAGAATGAGCAGGCAGTCTAGAAGACTCTTCTCAGCAGACTGAGAATTCTGCCTCTGCAATTGCAGGAGAAATAGGCAACTGAGATTTATCAGGAGATCAGACCTACAGCAAACGGCAGCAGTCAGCTCTTGGAGCTAATAGAACAGGAGAAGGAGTGAGGCTGGATCTTAATTTGCAAAGGGAGAACTAAGTTATTAAAAAACTATTCATATGGATTTGGCTTAACTGGATGTGAAGCCCAATGGTTCAGTGCAGCTCATCCATATGCAGGTAACATGCTGCTTGGGAAATATTGGATGGTGTGAAATAAGGCAATTTACCTTTTTTTAAGTAACATTGGCATAATTAGGAATTGCTGCAGAATCTTTTCTCACAATAGACATTCCAAAAACTTAAGAAGGCAAAAAGTTGAGATGGAGTTGAAGACATTAGAGAGACTCATAGAGTTCTTCAGTGGCTTTTACATGTAATTGCTTGGTGCAACCCTGGCTCAGAAACTCTCCATCCTTTTGATTGCTGGAAGCTGATGGAGTTCAGTCAGAATAACTGGACTGTGTTTGGCCTGTATCTTACATTCTTCCTCCAGTGTTTGCTACTCTCCTTCTTCCTCTCCCAGGGGAAGGCTGAACTCAGTAGATTTTAGGTCTGACCTAGTGGGCAGTTTCTTTGCTCTTTCTTTGTGTGTTTAAGTGCTGAGCTGCTTGTCTTTAATCTTAATCGATGACTATCACACTGTGAGTTTTTAGAAGCATGTGTGTAAGAACAATCTTCCATTCACAGTCTAATACACCGTGTCCTCTCCATCTGAAACCCACATAAACCATTTCCTCTGTTTTGCAACAGATTATTGAAGTAGTAACTGAAGCACCTGTGTCCTTGGCTCATCAAACGGAGCTATACTAGAAGGTGGCAAACACACTTTAATTTTTTCTGTTTAATAACAGTCTAATAGGATTGTTCCAGTCCAGCTGGAGAAAGAAGCCTCAGCAGCATTGCATAGCCAGATGGCCCACCAGGAAGGGCTGTGGAAACTGCTCACAGATTAAACACTAGAGGGTAGGAACCTGTGTCCATTCAGACTGGGAGAGCACCTGGGGATTTCAGGTAGTGGTGGCACCAAGCAAAGAGTCAGGGATAAGTTCACAATGAACATAAGACTGTGGACACTAAAGAGTTCAGCTTCAGTGTTACTGCTGAACTGAGGGATCAAGAAAAAGGGGAGATTTACCTCTGCATTCTGATAACCCTGGATGAAATGTAGATGAACCAGTAGATGCTCACAAAAGAGAGATGAGCACTAGGCAAAGTGATAAAGGCTGAAGCAGTGAAAAGGATTTTCAAACAAGAGATTCAGCAAAGAGGGAAACCATAAATTGTGGTCACTATATTCATGTCTCTCATAGTTGGATTTTCTGATTGAAGGTGGTTCCTGATGCCTAGTGAGTGCTGAGTTAGACAGGATTTTCCCCAGTGGAGGAACATACTGCAAAGTCTTCCCTCTTCTAATGGAGGAGGTGTGTCTGCTTTTAAAAAATTCAAAGTCTTTCATTTCCTTGAAGCCTCTGCCTCTCAGTCCAGTCATATGTAACTGAAATTGGCAAGTGAGGAGTGTCTGTGAAAGGGACAGACCCTGTGATCAGAATACAATGCTAGACCCGCTGGTTTTCAAATGACATTTTAATACAAGCTCCATTAACTTTATTAAGTGTCTCTTTCTGTAGATACTTACCATTGCACCTAAGAGACTTGTCTTTACACCTGTGACATTCCTGGGAAGCAAGGAAATATTGCTGTCTTATTCTTTACTTGAACTGGAACACAGAGAAATTTTGAGTGAGATGACAAAGTAAGTAGTATAATTCCTAGTAGTAACAAAAGATTCTGTAAAAGAAGTCCCCTGAAAGGCCTGGATCCAAGCAAAAAGAACATTCTGAAATTGTGTAGCAGAGCAGCAAGGCTTGACTTCCATAGGTGCACTATGGCCAACAGGCTGTCTTCCTCTTCCTCTGGATGGAGACAAATCCTGCACTACACAACAGGCTGAGCTGGGGAAGGAGCTTAAGGCCAACCTGTCTGCCACAGCTGCTCAACACAATCACCCCAGCTGTACCAACAATTGGGCTTGGGTGAGTTTTGAAGGCTCACCCTTCTGAAGGAGCTGGGCTAGTTTGAAGGATGTTTGAAGGATGTACATAATGGACCTTTGCTAATTTTGTGTGTGATACACTATTTCCATGAACAAATTTCCTAGGAAACTGACAGGCTCCAGGCTGTCTCATTTTCCACAGGTGTTGCTGGATCCAGGAGAGGATGTTTGTAGAATAAGTAACTTTGCATGTTTCCAATCTGCCTGAGCCTCCCTTCAGCCCTCTGTAGTTGAAGAATCAAGAAAAGCTGCTGTTAGCAGAATTTGCTCTTGTGCTGAGGCTTTACTTGAGGAACTCAGTGCTACGTACCAGTGAAGTGTGCTTTAGGTAATTATTTGCCTCTTGGTGCACTTGATGAATGCTCCTGTGCTGAATGTAAATGTTGAAAAGCAGTTTCAAATAGCATACAGCTAGTCTAGAGAATATTACAGCGAACTACTTTTGCAAAGCACTGATTCTTTACCAAGAAGAGTTGTCTTTGATATGGAGAAGTTTCAAACTCTTCCACCTCAGGTCTTAAGGAAGAGATTTACAGTGAGGAGCTAAGCAGAGCTGTCCACTGACACCTCATTTCCAGCCTTTCACATTTAATTAAGAGCATTATGACATTTTTTTTTTTTTTGCTATTACATATGGATCATTAGCCATTGGCTTTGACCGGTAGGAAAAAGAGACAGCAATTTTCATATACCTATCCATATTCTTATATAGAAAGGGAGTACTATTTTTTTCTAAAGTATACTGTGTGGGTACTTCTGTTGCATTTCTCATCTAAATACCTCCAAGTTCTCTGCAGATCACAATCAAATCTGTTGTATGTTGCATGATGAGTCAATTAAAAGACTAAAGGAAAATGTGAGATCAGCTTCTGATTCTTTTATGAATCCAGAGACAAGCACACCCACCTTTCCTGCTGAGCAATCAGAAGTTCCTGTTTTATTGTGATGCACTTGAAACATGAACAGGAGCTACAGTTTATCCGTTCTCCTGTTTTTCTGCTGATGTGCTCAAAATCGGGCTTATTTGGCAAATACACTTTCTTCAGGAGACCTGGAGCCTTCATCCAAATGGCCTTTCCTCATCTAAGCAGGATGGTATGTGGAGAAGGAGACTCTTCCTCAATTAATCTCCTTCCTGTCTCAGTGAAAGCTCAGTCAGTCTCTTGTGTGACTCTCCTGTGTCAAATGGGAATAACTTTTACATCTTCTAGTTCTCACTTCTCTACTTTGGTCCCAACCCCAAATTTCCTTCTGTGTCAGCTGCCATCTTTGTTTCCTTTGATGTACCATTGTGTGATCTGGTGAGATCTGAGCTGTGTGGTTTTGCTTTGTTGTCTCACCTGCTCTCATTCTAACAGCTCAAAATGGGCAAATGAGGCAGATGAGCAGCTTTCAGGAAAGGCTCAAACTTTGGAAAACTGCAGTGGTGACTGCTGAGCTCCCTGGCAAGGCTGCATTTCCCCAGGGTCTGAGCAACTGCCAGGCACTCTGAAGGTACTCTGAGAGCACTGCAGCAACCCTGTTTTTCTGTCCAACAGGTTGATTGAGACAGTGCCACTTTATGCCTCCAATGTGCTTCATGCCATGTCTTCTTCATCTGCAAGACCCCCTTCCAAACAAGCCTCTGCAGAAACCTGTAGATTTTATTTGTACATTTTATGAAAACAGAGCAAATCTCTCTCCTTATAGGAGTGGGGGGAAAGGGGGGTTTTGGATGTTGGAGAGGAGTTTAATGAATGTGATAAAAGCACTGCATTTCTGTAACATTAGTTATGAGTCTATTCAAGGGATGGGAAGGGATACTGGCTGGTTGGCACTATTTCTAGAAGGAGCATTTTCCACTGAGCCTGTGATTCCATAGCAGTTTAAGCCAAAATAAATTAGTGTGCTGTGGTCTAGTGCTACCTCTAACCTCTACTTGCACGTTCCCACTCCTGTCCTTTCTGTGCTGGCTCCACCGAGCCTGTAGCTGTGGATAAGGCAGGACTGCTCCCTGTGTGCAGTGGACTTCGCAGTATGGCAGGAGGGAATGGCAGAGGTGCTGTATTCCTGTAACTCTCAAGAAGCCAAGTCACCACCTAGCCAACAATTCTGGGAGCTTGTGGGCCTGTCTTAATTAAATCCACATCTTCAAACAGAATGCCCGTCAGAGCTGTTCTATATTTACACAAGTAGTCTAAGATGGAGAATGAGGGAGATACCACTGAGTATTTTTTAATTTACGCTCTGATGTTTGGCAAAATGATTTAATTTGTAGATGTCCAAACTGTACAATGGGGCCATCAATGAATTTGATCCTATAGGAAAGTTGCAAGGTGCTGCTCTGTGTGGGCCAAAACATTTGAGATCCTGGGACAAAAAGTGCTTCACCTCTTTGAATTGCTGTAATTACGATTTTCTTGGTTGCTTGTTTGTAAACACAGAGCAAGAAGTCTGAGAAAAGAAATCAAGAACTCTGGACAAATGTCCGAAATAACATTGAAGGAATTCTGAAGTTCTCACTCTGAAGTTTGTCAATCTTACAGTCCATATTAGGAAAACATTTTTTTTCTGCATTATGTCACTCTTCAAACTATGAATACTGACACTTTGTCCCTATGTCCAAAATAATGAGAACAAAATAAAAGATTGCTTATTCTTTTCTCGAGGGGAAACAAAAGGATGTCATGGGGAATCCAGAGTATTAGCCTGCCTGGGCTCTGCTGCACAGGGCTTGCTCGAAAGTGAAGATCCATGAGACTGAGTACAGAAGAACAAGCTGACAAGAGAAGTCCAAGCTGGACACCGCTGCCAGTCCCAGCTGTTGGAGTTTGTCAGGGACTTGGCTTTGTGACATGCATGAGAAACGTAAAACAGGTTGCCAGTACTGAAAACACTCAGAAAAAAAATGGTATTATTTCATATTTAAGTTTTTCTGTTCTTGCAGATGTGCAGTCAGTGAGTTTCCACCATCAGCAGCACTGTTGGGAACCTGCTTCCTCCTTCTGCATCTGGGGTGACAGTCAAGGAGTGAACACAGGAGACCAGGTTGACAAAGAGCTGAGTATTATCCTGCGGATAAATGAGTTAACCCATCACTGCAAACACTGTGCTGGCGGATTTTAGTGCAATTAGCTCCACAAATACCAAGACATGCAGTCTGCAACCAGACTAAAAGGTCTCCTAAACAATTAGGGGACCACGGCCCCATGGACCCCTGTCATGCACATTAATGTCACTAGCCTTAGCAAAGGGTATGCGTGTGCTTTGATGCCAGGGGAATCCAGGGTTTGACAGCCCCATAAACTTCATACCAGTTTTGGTCCCAACTCCCACGGCTCAGTGGCATTTTATTTACTGCACCTAATAACATTTAGTCAATAAACACGTACAGGTTGGAGAGAGGGTCTAGTGTGAGCTTAATTACCTCAACTCTGCTTTCTCTTTTGTTATGTACATCATGGATACTTGACAGCATTAACATTCCTGGAATTGTATCTGCCATCTTTTGTAAAAGGATTGAAGACTATGCATTAGTTCGGGCTCGTGGGGCATTTATGTCTCCAACAACAGCTTAATTATGGACATTGTTTACTAATCAGTATTAAATTGACAGACTATGAGGGCTAATCTGGAGATTAACACAATAGCTTGTTTTCATTTTGTTCTTCTAGCAGTTTATTGAATGCAAGATTTAAAACAAGACCCTTTTGTGAGTCTTACCTTCCACATCATAGTTTGTGTGAGTGTGAAGACCTGTGCATTTCCTTTCTGTAACTCAGAGTTTGAGCACAAGCATTTTACTTAACATATAAGAAAAATTATGAAGGTCCCATTATGTGCTGGATGTAAGAGCAATAAAGGGTGCCCTTTCTGTAGGATCAGCAGTTAACAAATCTTCAGGCTCATTTAAGCCTTCTGTTTGTTCTGTTTTACAAACTACATAGAGTATCGCCACCCAAACAAATGCTAACAGACCCCAGGCCCCAAGCAGTAAATTGTGTAATGAGAAGATCTGATCCATCCCTGTGTGCCACGTGGGACATCTGTCTTGTCCCACACAAATTATTAAACTTCCTGATCGTTTTGATCTCCATCATGGGCCACAAAAGCTGCCCAGAAGCTGAAGGCCTGTTCCATGTAGGCAGGTGTCTGTTTGATTATGAGAAATATGGGGGTTTGTTTAGGGAAGAACATGCATCACGTGAAAGGGTCTCATGTATGTTATGTGTCTGTCTGTCTTGTCTGACTGCAGAACTTGTGACTTACAGTAATGACAGTCATCTGGCATATCATGTTGCCAATACAGTCCCATCTATATTCAACTCTGATATTTCAGACTGCTGAAAATACCTTGGCTTTTGTAAGCTGGGAAGCTTTGCCTACTGGTGGGTTCCTTAGCTGATGAAGTATAAATGAATGAACACACACTTAGTAATAATGAGGTGATATTTTTCTATTCTCTTACTTTCTGAAAGAGTGATGTAGATTAGGAGGAAGTGATGCTACCCTGTACTTCATGGCAACAGTAATGGTAGAAGGGTGAATAAAACAACCAGAAACACGTGGAAAGGCCTGTTACTGCCCTCTGTCCCAGACATGTCAGTTCTCATCCGCAGTGTTTAATGACAGTGTGGCACTCTGGAGCAGCAGTCGTTTTACTTGTGCCACGAAAAGATGGCAAACCTTCCCACACTGAAATGCCCAGCAGAGTGTCTCTAAAGTCGGTGTTCTTCTGGTCCATGCACTCCTCAGGCTGGAAGTAATTAGTATGAAAATCCTAATCTTTTTTTGCATCCGAGCCACGTGGTATAATCCAGCCTTTCAGAAGGATAAGTCAGTATTTCTGAGCTCACTTGGATTTAATGTAAACAATAAAGAGCTAATTCAGTAAAATGGCTTTGACCCATCAAAATCTACTTTCAGGAGCTGTACTGTAGGCTGGGAGCCCACATGGTGTGTCGTGCATGCAGGAATCTTCAAACCTGCCTGTTTGGAGAATAGCTGACAATGCAGACATACCAGCCCTAAGAAGAGCCAATTGTTAGAGATTTTGCACCTTGCTTTTTGGGGTCATATGCTGTCATTCTTAGAGAACTTGTTTGTCAAATACAATATGACAGCTTTTCTGATTTATTAACAACCCTTAGGAGGAAAAAAAACCACAACCAACAAAACGAAGAAAAGGAAAACAAAAACAATCAGGAAAACAACAGTCTGTGACCAAAACAAAAAGATTAACTGACTATTTTTCTTTTTTTTTTCATTTTTTAGTTTTTCTGTTCAGGATTCTTCAGAGCAGTGTAATTTTTAGGAAACTTTGAAAGTTTCTACTGATTTACCTCCTGCAAAAACCAAAACAGAGTACAGGAATGCTGTTAAAAATTAAGGCATCCAAATACATTTGTTATCTTCTGAAAATGGAAGCTAGAAGTTTCCAAACATTTCAGCTCACAGGCTGAAAAGTCTCACAGAGGAGCTGTAGACTCTTGCATGGTGAGTTTGAGACTGTGGCAAATAGGCTGTTTGATATCATTTTGCTGCTGACTCCTTAAAAATTGTTGGTCACAGGTTGAAAGTCAGTGATGTGAATGATTGGTTGTTGTAGCAAAGTCAAGTTTTACTTAAGCTTTTCTTTTGCTCTTTGCTGCTTATTTACTGTGTTTCTCCTTTACACAGCAGCAGCAGGGTTTTGTAAACAGATTCATATTGACTTCCTGCATGTGAATGTACATCCATAAATTGATTATTTCAATTGTTGTGTGCAAAGGTTAACAACTCTTGTCTCTTGATCTACATTTTTTTGCAGTTTCTCATATTCAGGTCCTTTTCAAGCATCCGTCTTTAAAGACTGAGCACTAGAATGTTTTCATGGGACTCTTGGGAAGCTGATAAAGTTTGGTAGTTAATCCAATAAAGCTAAGTCTGTTGCATCAGACCACATCAGTCAGATCAGTTTACACTCTGGCTTTTAAAGTGGGTCTTTGTTTATTTTCTTAAAGAAGTACCTGCTACCTGTACATAGGCTCTCAGGGCAGAAGGGACCACCCCACTGATCATCTGCTTCCAACTCCGTTTCCCTAGGCCATATGATGTTTCCTGGAAGCTGGATTACAGCATTAAATTAGAAATGTATATGGTCTTGCTTAAAGGCTAAGGAGAACAAAGTCATCTAAATCCTGTACTAAGATGTTCCAATATTTAATAATGCTTGTTACAAGGAAATTACTTTTCATTTTAGAGTTGAATGTATCTGTTTCTGCTCTATTCTGCCACAGGGTTTTGCTATATTTTTGTTAGATCAGTAAGTTCCTGGTTGTCAGGACTCTTCTTCATATATTACGCTCAATAGACTGAACTCCTTAAGCCTCACGCAATAAGCTTTCCTTTTCAATATCTCAATATTTTTTGTAGCCCTTCTTTGAATATTTGAATATTCCAAACTTGCTCAAAGTGTGGGCATCAGAACTAACCAGCTACTCTAACAGATGTCTAATCTGTGTGCAGAGACATCTCTGCATCTCTGCTTCCACTTTGTAGACATCTTACAGTCAAACTATTTTTTTGCCACAGCAACTCAGAGGTTTGTGTCTGTCCATTGCCCTTTGAATCTTTACTGCTTTACGAGTTCATTTCCTATCCTATTGGCAAAACCTACGTAATTTAATATGTATTGAAATGGCCAAGACAGCCATCCATGATGATACAGTCTTTCTATCCATTACAGACAGAGGCTTCAAGGCAAGTGACCTCACACCCTGATGACAACTGAACAGATGCATGTTACTGCCCACTTAGACCTTTGGAAGCCTTCAGGCTTGTGTGTTTCTGTATGATCTCTGGAACCTAACAGGTAAGTGCCTTTGCAAAAAGTCAAGTGCTCTCTGTAACCACTGATTTTAACATTCACATTAAGTGACTTATCCCCAAGTTTTGACTATATAAGAATTACTTCTTTGGGGGAGAAGGAAAGAAAAGGAGGCCTCCAACAGCTCATTTTTACTACTTCTGCTGTTGCAACACAGAGGTTTTTAAGCTTAGTCTTTCTCAAACCACAATATCTTAAAGTACCTCTAGACATTGTCTTCTAGGTTTAGATGTGGCAGTTTAAGATATTTTTGTCCTCAGCTATTCTTCACCACTGGAATGTAAAGTTTCCTTCTTCCCCAGCTCTTCAAAAATCAGCTAGATTAAATCAGAGTGTGTGTCTACAACAGTTTTAGTTTCTCTAAACTAGAACTGCCTCAGCATCACACTCACCTCCAGTTTTCCTACTCCCTTCTTCCCATAAACTTTAGTATACTAGTCATCAGACCCTGAAGTGAGGCAGCTCAGGGAGGGCAAAACTATTGATAACTATTCACTTTTCCTTAGAGCTGAGATACAATCACATTAGGTTCCTTTTATAATTTAAGGAGAAATCTCCAGGGAGCAAATCAGACCACCTAAATTCTGATTTTCCTCCTCTCCTTTTAGGGAATCTCAAGATAAAGTTATATGATACAGTTGAGCTGATCTAACATCTTGACCTTCTGTTGAAAGACATAGTTCTGCTCCTCCCTACTTCCTGCTATACAGTCTTGCCGCTCTTTATCAGCAGCTCAATAGCTGTCTTGTGTAACTGTACCCTAAACCAGCTCACCATACAGGTAGATGAGCACCAGATGTGGCACAGGAGAGAGAAAGCAGGAGGGTGAACCAGCCTTTTTAGTGAGAGTTTACTGTTAGGTTGATCATGCCCTGAAATGTCTTGTCTGGACTGCTAATCTGACTGGTTTAGACCGATGTCTTTGTTACTAAACAGCTGATCTATTGCTGGCTGAGCTGTGGCTTTGTAACCTGCAGCAAAGGAGCAGTGACATATTGTTAGGTTAGATAATGCCTTGAATCTCAGTGCTATTTGCTGATTGAACCCTCGTCCAATTACATACACATTGAGGCATTTGTATTGCGATTATCCCATATTCAGCCCCCATTTATACAGTTTGAGAAAGAGATGGCATGTCTTGCAGGTGGCTGTTAACCCTCTGTGTGTAAGACTAAAACTCTATTCTCTGCAAAAGTTGTTCCTCTGCTCAACAAAGCCAGATTTCCCCTCCTTCACTGCTTACTTAATGAGTTAAACTTGCACTTACTGTTCTTTTCCTTGCTTGGAAAGGTTTCTGAGAAGGTCATTTAAGCACAGTTTTCTGTAGTCTGTTAAGAGCTCTGGGGTAGTGCCCGGTGTAAGGTGATGGATGTTAAGGTGGATTCTAACCAAAGAAGTCCTTCCTCTACTTGGAACCTTCCACCTTCATTCCTGGAAAACAACTAGCTTTTCTATTGTCTGACTGTTGTCTTTTGCAGATCACTTTAATTGATTTCCTTCATGAAGGTCTCAGATGGGACTATCTATTGACTTTGGGAATTGTGTCTCTGACCTCTGAAGTCTGTCTAATTTGAAGCTAGTGGCAATTGTCAATCAGTTCCTCCAGCTTTTTCTTGCAATCTTCAGTCTCTTCATACGTCTACAATGTTAGGTACAATTAAATATACCCAGGGATAAAGATTTTGGGCCTCCTCTTTGCTGTAACATGTTTTCAGTCATATTTTGTTTTCTTTTCTTTGCTTTTTATGTGATTTCTCTGATACAGTGTGTAGGAATCCCTTTAGAGTGAGTTGGCCCTGTCTATTGAGGAAAGATATTTCTGTCAGCCACAAAATTTCTTCTCCACCAGAACTATTACCTTGTACTTCATAAAGGTAAAAATGTGTCTCCTTTGAAGGAAGAGCCAAAATTTGCCCCATCCAATGTAGTGGCATATAGCTGATTACCCTTTGTCCAACTGTGCTGCTCTTGATGGGAAACTATACTACAAACCAAAGCCTCAAGCTCAGCTCTGGGAATATTCTCGGAAATTCCACTGTCAACCACTTGCTTGTCACAGTTTGTGTTCCCTCACTGCTATCTCCTTGTAAAAGGCTACAAGTAAGCCTAGGAAATCAAAGTCAAAACCTTGTACCTGATGCAAACTGCTCAAGAATTTTAAAAGCAATCACCCAAAAGACCCTGAGGGCAGGCTTTGCACAGTCTCCATACGTGATACTGAGGGCAAGGGTATTGCGGGACTCAGCCTGCTGACAGGCCAGGCCAGGACTCCTTGGAGAACTTGGTTTCTAGTGGACAGGACCATATGCCTTTGTTTCCTGCTTCTCTTAAAGCTGTATTTGTGCTTAGATGGAGTCAAACCTGTTTTAAATTACTGCCAGTCAGAGAGAAGCAAATAGCCATCAGGCTTTTACTGGACTTCCCTACCATAGCTCCACCTTGTGCTGCTGCAAAGGAAGCATTAAGAGAGGAAAGTAACTGGCCTATGTTAATTAGAGACTTCTGCTTTTCCCAGTGGTAATTGCAATACATCAGTAACCCTTCACTTGCCCTGATGCTGCTGCTTGGTGAGCTAATGAGGGGTAGAGGACGAGCTGTGGGAAGAGGCTATCCTGAGTAGTTTGAAGTCTTGTAAGGGAACATTTACTTCACTTTACACATGGAGTTTGAGGTGTAAGTTGGGGTTGACAGCAATGACACTTGTATGTGTTCTTAAGATGCTCTGTGAATTGCCTTCTCTTGCGATGTGATATGAGATATGCTACTAACGCTGTGTTTAACTCGTCCACATTGCAGCACATGCTTGTCTTGGCTTTAGAGCGGAAGGAAGTCTGTTCCCATTCTTTTTTTTGTGTGTGTGCAGATGACCTGTGCCACCTCATTAGCTCAACACTGCTGGATGGTGTGCTGGGAAGGAGGATCCTAAAAGATCCACCCATCTGAAAGGGATGAAGAGCGGCAGCCCTGACAAGGCTGCCATCTCTGCTTCCTCCATGGGAATCGATTCGATGAGGGTGGAGGAACACACACGCATGCAAAGGGGTGATAAGCTCCTGTGTCTCCCTTTTAGGCATTCAGTGAAATGACTAAGAATGTTCCAGCTCAGATTTTTAAAATCATGTACACCCATATAGTATTGAACCACAGTCTATAATCAACAGCTCAGGTCCTGATTTGAGTTAAATAGACCTCAGCTGGAGAGCTGACCTTATTGTCCCTATGACATTTGAAAATGCCAGCTGCTGAGTTATTTTAGATGTTTTCTCAAGAACACAACACACAGCTAGATCCTATGATCAGCCCCCTAAGGAAGTATAAGTGCTGTCCTTTTAGTTTTGCAGAATTGTAAGTTGAAAAGAGTTTTGTTTCTTAAAAAAAACTCTTCTATAGCTGGATCAAAAATACTCCTTTCCTAAAATCTGATATAAATAACAATCTAACCAGTCAACTAAAATAGTATACCTTCATTTTGCCAGAATTCCCCCTTCTACCTCAGCCCTCGAAAACTGGTATTTGAATAAGGTGTTATTACAGTTCAAAACACTTTAATGGATTTTACCAGATACTGTGGCTTAAACGCGTATATTATGTCTCTTCTGACACCAATGAGGTCTGAGCGTGTGCTCACAGGCACTACAACATTTTGCTGAACAGGGATGTTACGAAATGTGTCCTTAAATTAAAGTATTCTCAAAATCTAAAATTACCTAAATTTTAGGATCTGTTACAGTTGATTTGGGCTCACTTGGTACCGTTAGAAGAAGGAAACACACATTTGATAGAGAACTAGAGCACCAGGTTTCTGGGTGAAATGAACTTCCCCTGTGTGAAAAGCAGTTGTTAAAGTCTCAGAAGGAGAAATTTGTACTGGGAATGCTGTTGGCATAGTGATAACTATCAAACTGAATGGAGTCTTGGAAAGAATAACACTTGATAACAGCTGTGTTTGCATTAAACATTTTTAGAGTTCAGTTCAGAGCACTTCTGCACCATATATGTAGAATTTTTATGCAGAATTTGCATACAGAAAGCATGGAATGCTCTTTACTGGGTAAATTATTTGCTTCTGCTATTTATTACACTCCCCCCCATCCCCTGGGCACATGTGGCTGCAAGGGTTTGAGTTAGTAGAGAAAACAGGTGTGCCTGGTCATAAGAGCAAAAAGCATGTATTCAAGGGAAAAGCAGGATTTTTGTTAGGAACGAGATGTATAATGCAGTCCTCCCTCTGGGTCCATCTAAACTGACCTTCTGGCAAAAATGCATTCAGGCACAGATACCAGGGCCCGTATTTACCTCCTCTAATGGAGATGCTTTAATTCTGTCCTTATTAGGCAAAAGATTGAAGTACAGCCTTAGCAACATTGTTAACTTACTCTTTCCTCTGAGGAAGAGTGTTTCCCCTATGTGCTACTTCAGGTCATCTGTGCACTGAGCCATCTTCTCTCTCTTTAGGAAGACCATTAGGGAAGTTTCATAGTAAGAATGAGAAGGTCCAATATCTTGCTTCAAGTGAAAGAGGCAGCCTCACTCCTTCTTCCCAACTAACTGATTCAAGGTCCTCTGTTGCAGCAGCTCTTGTGTTTGCCTGACTGCACGGTTAAAGCTGAACCAACTCACTGGTTTAGAAGAAAAGTACTCTTTCTCTTTGATCAGGTGGAGCAAAAACCTTCCTTCAGGCTGATTGAATTGCATCAGGAGTCAGGGGTGTGCCAGGGAATACACAAATACCATGACCGTGATTCTTTCCTTTCAGCATAGCTCACTTCAGAAGGTCATCTGACTTCTTTCCCAAAAGGCCAAAGATTCCCAAAAGGCACAACATTCTGCAGCCTGTGAGTCTCATCTCATGTTATGCCTGGGTTTGGAGTTGGAAATGGAAGAATGTGGACATACAACTTCTTTGGAGTTCTTCTGGCAGGGATGTTTTTCCATTAGCTTCAAAACACCTGAAGGTGAAGCTTCTTCAGCTGTGCAAGTCCTACCTGCCTCCTTGCTCCCAGGATAGCATAACCTAAATGTGCTGGAATTTGCCTGAAACACTGCAACTAGGATTCTAAAGGCACTTTCTGGTTTTACTGACCAAAATGGTGAGCTACCTGAATTTTAGATGTCATGTGAAAGATGGCATCTCTGTCAGCAACTGCCATTAATATCATTTTGTATCTACTCTGCAGTGAAGTAGAATGCAGCTACTGGCTCAGCAGCATCTCTTGCAGCAGTTCAGGTGTTCTTCAGAGACTGCTGCATGAAACACTGACCTGGTCCCACCTGCCACATACAACTCAAGAAATCAGATGGAATATCTCAATGGTACTATGACTGATTTCCCCTGTGTCTGAGGTAACTGTGAGGGAGAGGTACAATGAGTAATAGCAGACATCAGTAATTCTTTTGGTATTTTTGCTTTTCTAATCATCGTTTAATTCTTGAGAGTCTTTGAGCCAGAGGTTTTTTCCTTCTTCAGTCTTTCTGCAAAGAAGAGGTATCTCAGCAGTAGATCTGGAAGTAGGAAGATAAAATTCTGCTATGATTGGGCCACCTATGTAAAATCTGTACCCAGGTTTTAGCTACTGCTCAATGCTTGTAGCTATCTTGGGCTTCTGGCTTCTGACTTGTGATCCTTACTGCAGGCATGGCTCTACATCAGAAGCAGTAGCATGAGTGATGCAGCTTAGCTATTGCCCTTGGCAGTCCAGCATAGGAAAAAGGGAGTATCAGTGGGTGAAACAACTGATGTGAAATAGTGAGGATCCAGGAGAGTTTCAGGGAAAAAAAAAGTCAGCAAAAAGCACAGGAAATCCACACAGAACTGTGGGAAGTTCTCCCTATGCCCAATGTCACCGTAGTCAGAAGGGCAGAAAATAAACACAGTACGTGTCTTCTGAACAGGAATTTTGTCTTGCATAAAACCAGTTTTTCTTACTTCAAAACCACTTCAGCCATTAGAACAGTGTGAGACAAGTGGAAACCATCATACAATTGTGAATGAGCATGCATATTGGCTCTCCTCCAGGTAGCTGGTGAGGACAATGCCTGAACCAGAGAGAAATCTTTTCTATGGTTATTCCTGTTCTTACCAACTGGAGATTCAGTCCATTTTATTTCTTTAGTCTTCATTTAATGCCACATAGGGTTGGAGGTAGCAATAGGTGCCACCTGGGGTCTAATGTCCCTAGAGCCAAGACATTCTCTATTCCATATGGCTGAACACTGGTATATAGTCAGATTTCATTTGTGGAGTGAGAGTAAACTTATCTTCCACGTTTGTCCTTTGTATGCAACCTGTAAAAGGCTTCATTGTTTTAAAAGAAAGATTGTGGACTAAGAGAGAGCTGTGCCATTTTGGAGCCATCTTTTCTCATTTTTGTTCAGACTAAGAACAGCATTCATCTCTTAAGGCTGCATTTCATGTTGAGGGAGGCAGCCCATATTCCCATGGTTTGAAAGGGACTGAATGTTGGTTGGGTAGGAACTCCCCACTCTCAGCGTGCCCTTGTGCTTTCCAAGTGCTTGGCATTCCTTACAAATTACAGTCTTTTATGGTACAGAATACTGCACTATTTTAATGAATTAGAGGGGTGGTGGTGCTGGGGGGAATGTAACAGGCTGAGGACTATTTTCTTACTGTGCTGGATGGTTTGTTTAGGCATCCATCCTGCAACAGGGTCTGAAGGCAGGGAACTTTACAGAGACTCCTTACCAATAGAAGAGGTCTCCATTACTATCTCATCCTTAAGTGTGGCTTCACGTGTAAAATTTTCTGTTAGCTGTAGCACCTTCACATACTTAAACTGATCAAACAGTATAAAGCAAAGGAGTTTGGATAGGAATCCAGGAATACTAATAGGCAACTTATTTACTGAGCACTAGGCAGGTGCTAGTGTTCATTTTGGGTGGTAGAATAATTATTAACTTGGATCTAGTAGGAAATACAAAAAGAACACACAAGGAAACAGGTTCTGAGATGAAAAACATTTCCATTTACACTAGAGAGACAATAAGCAAATTATGACTCCAAGAATCCCATTTTCAGGAGGCTGTGAAAAGTATCAAGAGAAGGGTCCAGAGATCAAAAGGAGACAAAAATGTTAACAGATCTTCCTGAGAACAAGAATGTGACAGCAGGAGACTTGTTAGAGGCACCTAGGGTGACAGCATGGAGGAGAGAGAGAGAGATGTAGATGCTCTATAAGATAATCTAAAGAAACTGGCCACTCTCTTTAAAGCAAAAAGAGGTGAGAGCTGGCAGCAAACACCATCAAGCCCTGGGGAACTACTAAACATCTGTGTTGCTTATATTGTTTTGAAGATTTGTTTTATTAGAATAGTTTGGTTATAAGTTCTGCCCAGATTCTGTAGATCTAGGCTTTTCACACTGACAGTGGTAGAAAACAAATAGCATCCTTGGAGCAAAGCATTTTTAGCTAGAACACGAGTCTGAGAACAAAATCTTCAACATCCAGTTTTACAAAGCAACAGTGAATCTTCACAGCTTTGCCCACCGTTCATGTATCCACCCATCTCTTCATCCACACAAATCCAGTATAAATTGTAAATTTAAGCATACACTCAGGTAAGTGACACTTGTTTAACAGCTGGTGCAGTAAGGTGTGGCAGGAAGGCAGCACACAGACTGATTTCAGGAATCTGTCAAGAATAAATGCTAATGATAACAAATGCTGAATATGCAGCCAGCATATATGCAATAGAAAACATCATTGCCTTTGTTTCTGCTGCTCTATTTATTTCATTCATTCTTCAACCAGATTAAATCCTAACAAATATAGAATTTATTCTGAAGAAATCCCTACATAGTTTCCTCCTTTTAGGGGAAAAGCAAGTTCCTCAGTCTTGGGTTAAGTACATATCAGATGTAGGAGAAAGTAACTGTGGGCAAAGTAGGTGTTTTCCTAAGGTATACTCGTTTGGGAGTTGAAAGGGGAAAGGAATTTGCTGCAATCTTGTGGGAAACAAACACCTCTTGGGATAATCCAAACTAAGAAACACTCTCTTGTGCACTAGTAAGAAATTTCTTCCTATATTTCCTGCTACTAATGGTGTAATTCCTGATACACCTTTAATTCAATAAAATATGTTTCTCTCCTTAAGATGCAAAGGAACAGAAATAACAAGGGTCAGCTGAGTATTTTGAAAGCCTTGGAACTCCATTTTGTTGTATCCAAAGAAATTAAAAAGAGACAGTAAAATTTTACCTCTGACTTTTGATGAGGGTTTTTTTTGGTGTAAAATGTCTGTTTAACAGCTGTGCTGCCAACACAAGCTTAAAACTCAAAACATCCATGTACTCTGAGCTATACCTCAGCAATGGCTGCAACATCAGTGGCTTCTGCTGATGCACATACACTGGTACAGTTGAGTGGAAAGAGCTTGGAACTGCCTCCTCATTTTAAGTACAGTATGGGAGACATCCAGGATGCCAGAAATTAGAGGATGTGCTAACCAAAGGTTTAAAAAGCTGTGGCTTGTGAGCATCTACTGATGGTTTGCAGAAGTCTGTGTGGTGTGTACCTTTTGTCACCTGCTAAACTGCAGAGATAATGACTTTCTAGTCGTTATTCTAGCAGAGTCCCTTTACTTGTCTGGAGGTATGAGTAGGAAGAGTGGAAGCTCATGTAAATGGAAAAGAGTAGCTGCTTGCCTTAAAAATGTGTCCCACATCTGAAAAACAAACTGAAAAGCCCTGCTGTAGTCCTAATATGAAAAGAGAAGGAAGGTGACTGGGAACATTTATGCTAATGGAGTCCTACCTCCTGAAGGTCTGCTTCTCTGAAGAACTGTGGAGGTGGGGAAGGATTACTTCCTTTGCCACGGAAATATGTAGAGCCCAGCCATATTACTCAGATAGCTGGAAAGAAGTGACCCTCTTAGAGATCACGTCTGTTAAACTTCATAGGAATTGTGCCACTGGCTTTGGTGGGACCTGGATCAATCCCTAATTTGTTAAGGAAATAATAGTGACATGACTGTTTTCGCTCCTGGCCCCCTACTTTTGGCTACTCTGCCCACCACAGTGTTTATACTTTCTCAAGCTGGGCTGGTTTGATTCCAGCAGCACAGACAGACTGTGTGTGCCTCTGACCCAGGGAACTCTTCTAGCAGAAAGAAAGCCTTGCACTGCAGCTTTTTGCTCAGGCAGCTCCTCCAATTATTAAGGGAATAGCCTCAAAGAATCTAAGGAATCACAGATATTCTGGGGGGAAAAAAAAATCTGTTGGCTGAAAGTGACTGTGTAGAAAAAGAAGAGTGAACTAACATCTTGATTCAACATGTCTGTTATATCAATCATTTAATCTAAGTGGGTAGCAATGATATGATCTAATAGGTGCAGGATTCTTATTTCCTGTTAGAAGCTGAACATACCTTTTATGTGAAATCAGAATGTTTTATTTGTTCACCCAACTATTTTTATCAGCTAGTTTCAATGGTAACCCAGCAAAAGCATAAAGGTCATACGGTTTCAGACTACATAAACCTATTTAAGCTCTTTCATAAAGCTTTCTAGTATATATTCTCCAAAACTTTCAAGCCTTGTGCTTTCTATTGATGTGCTAAATTTCTCCCTGTGTTGCCCAAGCTCAGGTTCATCCTTGGGAATGACTCGTTCTTTTCCTTTGAGCAAGTGCTAGTGTATGTGCAATGAACGATAGTGCAGTCATCCTCAGAGTTTACTTCTCTCACAGTCAAGGGAAAAAGATATTAGAATAAAATAGCAAGTGCTCTGAGATTCAGTGGTGTACTCACTGTGATAAGCAGCTGGATCAATATCCACATTGATATTTAGGCATCTAAGTACCCACGGATTTCACTGGGAATTCAGACACGTAATCAGGATTTAGCTGGAATATCTCTGTGCACCTGGCTCTATGCCTGGTGTGAAGCGTTGGCAGGATCAGCCCCCTCAGCTCATACTCTCAAATCTGCCATGATCCTTCTGTAGGCAAGACCATGTGCTGCCCAGTGACTTCAGGGGCATCAGGAGAGCCTGGAGCCTGCTCCTGTGGAGCTTGTTTTAGAATGTATGTTTTATTATGAATATTTTCCCTTTTTTTGGGGGAGGGGGAGAGGGGTGGGGAGGTGGTCAGGGAACTGTGTGGTGATTTCTTTGCCTCTAAGGTATCACAGAAGCAAAATAATTAGTTGGAACAGATTAGCAAAATACAACACAGCAAATAATCGTTTCATCAATCAACTTCAAAAGGCTGCAACATTCAGAGCTGGTTCCTTTCTCCCCCATGGATTTAGAACCAGTTAGTGTTATCCGTAGGCAACACAGTGTTAGGACAGCATAATCATTTCTACTGGGACAGGTTTGGAGTGACCAGCTTTGCTCAGGAGGCAAAATTGTAGCTAATATATCCCAAGCAGGAACCAAATAGCTCTTAATGCCAAGGCAGGCTTGCACTGACCTTGCCATGCCATGCCATCTGGTTGTATTACAAAACGTGTAAGTAGACAAATGAACTCCACCTACCAAATAGTCCAGATCAAACTGAATAACTGACATATCCTTGTTGTTATTCTTGCCTTCACCCAGCTTTGTGTCATCAGTACTATTTATCAGCAGCAATACCGTCTCTTCCGCTGAACTCAGGAATATAATTGAGATGTCCACAGCAAGATCCCTGTGCTGTGCCTCTTGGAGCTTCCAGACTATGTTCTTTGGACTTCATTTTCCACGTGAAGTGGTTTCTTGGCCACGTTCAAGCCATAAACTGGGTGCTGAATCAGTTTTTATAAAGTACTATTTTAAAGCTGAAGTTTTGTGAAGTATACCCAGCAGGTTTTGTTTGTTCTCTCAGCTCCACTATTTTTAGCCAAACAAATATATAATCATCAAAACATTTTAAGCATTTAAGATTTGTATTACATTTTATCAAGAGGATGGATACTGCCTGGGTTGTGAGCCTTTGGCTGTATAACTGATTGCATCTCATCACAACCTTGTAATAGTCTTATCTGGAATGGATGCTGCATTGACCCTTTTGTAGTTACTCACAATTCCCTAGTTTCATAGAAATGTTATCTTCTGCAATAATTATCTCCTGCAAATCCTCTGCATTTGCAAGATTTCTTAAGTAAAAACAGTGCAAGTTCAGAGGTCCTTGGACAACTCTTCAAAATTCTTCAGTGTAAATTATCTCATAGCCTCATGCAGGCATAAGACAGCCTCCTAGTAAGTGCTATCAGGAACCCAGGGAGGGAGTGAGCACACGTATTCATAAATACGTAACAGTGGATGTTATATACCCACAGAATGTGTGTGTGGATTCAGCACTGAGTCTCTGAGCTGAAACCACAGCCTGGCAATGTCCTCTCTAGCTAGTTTTGAGGGTTTAAACAATCCCTGAGGTAACTGAAGTAGAATCAGGCAACTACCTCCATGTGTAACAGCCTTGAACCCAGACTGGTTCCAGCAGAAGATATTATAACCTTGATCTGCTTTTATCAGGCTCTGCTCTATGTGCCATGGCTTGAAAAGGACTCTGCGTAATACTGACGACATCCACACTGAAGTGAAGCTTCTTTACCTGCCTTCAAGGCCTGGAAACAAAAGATTGCCATCAGGTAAGATGAAAGACATTTTCTTTGTGCTTTGGCAGTGTTTACCAGCTTATACTTCGTATTTGGAGGCTTAGAAATGTTCAACTGTTTTGGTGATTAGTGGTTTCTGCAGACATTAAGAAACAAAAATGCAGGTTGATCTCCAAACAGTTAATGCACATTTCTAGAGGAGGCTACTGAGAGAAAGGTGCATTGTCTTTATAAAGCAAAAAAAAAACAACCCCGAAAAGTCCACTCAACAATTGAGTTTCAAGACATTTAGGCAATTTGCCAGAAAATGGTAAAATGCCGTCCATCATCTGCAATGTGCATCTTGCTTTTGCAGCTCATCCCAGTGACTGCTTTCAAGCCTTTGAGTAAAACCTAGCAAAAGTTGGATTTCAAGGAATCACCTTGGAAAGCTTTGATTCATAGCTTGTGCTAAGGATTTGTGAGATGTACTGTAATTGCATGTGTTATTACTCTTGCAATATTTTGTATTATGTTACTGCATGTTTATAGACCAAAACTTTATAGACAGATAGAAAGCAGACTGAGAAGAAGGGGAGACATAAATCATGGTATAAAATTGCCCTGAATAATACTTTATGTTTCACTATATTGACCTGGAATTACAGGATAAAGACATTTTCCAGCGGTGCACTATTATTTTCTTGCTTTCTCTGTGTGTCTGTCTCCGGGCTTGTTGGAGTTCTTCATTAAATCCAGAATCTGTATCAAATGAGCTGCAGTATGCAGCTGCACATAAAGGTTTCAAAGCAACAATTACTCTATTATTTCAGCAGAGATTACCTGTTTGAAATGAAACCCACACTGAATCCTTTCTGACCTGGTCCTTACTGTGATACCGATAACAAGCCACACTTTCCAGTCTTTATCTTACCTCCTACAGAGTAATCTTTTCTTCTGGAGCTTAATTCTGCTAATAGCACCCTTGACTGGTTGCCAGACAACAAACACAAGCAGGTGAAAAATGAATGGCTCCAGTCTGACCGTTGATAACTGCTACAGCCTTTTTATTCTCAGAATTCCCTCCAAAATACACAAGTTGTCTTGGTGGACAATCAATTACATTCCACGTATGCTTCTCCCTCCTTCAGATTGGTTACTGTTTGAAAGAAATTGTGATGATCTTTTCTACAGTTTCAGATTATTTCTTCCCCCCCCCCCCCAACAACTGTAAATTGCAATTCCAGATGGCAGAAATTACTTTTAAATTAAACCAGGTAATACAGGGAACGTATGCTTATCTAATTCCCTTGATTTAAATGGTAATGATACAATGGAAATGGGTAAAACTGATGTGCAGTGAAGGTATGCAAAATAGTTTCAGATTGTAAAGTGCTTCCCCCTTCTCCCCTCCCCCCCCGCCTTTTTCTGATTTACTGTCCATGAAAATGAATGATGGACTTGTGAAGAAAACAGAAGTTTTTATTTGCTGAACTCCATAGGCTGCTTTCTGGGGACTTGAACTCTGCAAAGTGCTGAAAAAAAGATTACTGCATTCCACTGACAATTCTTATGTTTGAACCAAATGGGAGGGATGACAGTGTTCTGTGCTCTGCCTTGCTGCTTCCCAAAGAAAAATCTCAGGGCTCTTCATTGTTCCTCTACTGCATGAGTAAAAGTTGAGCCCTGAAGCACATGCTCAAAAACTTTGCTGAGTTATGCCTTTGGGCTTGGTTTAAACCAGCTCCTCTTAAAACTAAGGAGTGCAGAAGATCCTTAGCACCTTGCAGGTTTGCAGTGTGTGAATCAAAGCCATTATCATAAGCAGGGTGATGTAAGTGGACCTCTCTTCACTGCTATCAGTGATTGCCCGTTAATTCACAACAGATGAAGATTTGGTGGGGACTCATTTGTTTTTTCCAAGGTGACTTTGCTTATACCACTTGAGTATATGATTATAAGGTAACTAGTGCTAAGGGGGAATAGGGTTGGCTTTGCTGGAAGATATAAAAGTATCCACTGTTCCTTCAGGGAAATCATTTTAATAGATAACAGCATGTTGTACAATGTTTCATCAGTGATATTTAGATCTAAATTAGGAGCAGTTGTGAGATGGGTTGCCGATTTTCTTGTGATAAAAGGGAAATAGTTCAAGAAATATAGACCAGATGTTATCATAATCCAATCCTCATGTACAAGAGCACACTATGAGACAGTAATAATAGTCCCTTCTACCTGTTTCTAATTTTCCTGCTCTGAAACACCCCCTGTGAAAAATAGATTAAACCAACACATCATTTATGAATCGGCACTAGGAGGGTTTGAGTTTGTGTGGAATGCAGCGTGCGTGGCACAGACCGGAGGGTGCAGCCACTAGATTTTGATACATGTTTAAAAATGCTCATTTGACAGTAACATTTAAGACAGGGGTGCTTAGTGATTTAAAAGGAGAGTAGCCAGTTTGGGTTTGAATCGGGCTTTTGGTTCAGCATATCCCTACACAGCTTCAAATTTGTCATCAGTGTTTCTAGGCAGTATATGTTATACAATCCTCAGCAGGCCAAAAAAAGAGAGGGTTGATCCTCAGCTGCTGTAAATCAACACTGATCCATTGATTTAGATGGAACTACACTGATTTGTACCATCTCATGCTCTGGACAAAGTGTATTAACTTTCCCCATGAAAATCCTTCCCAACAAAAAGCTCCATTCACGGTCCTACTGGATAAGCAGTAACTAATGTGTCTCTGTTCTCGTAATAATGTTTAATACCTGCATCATTTCCTACTTGCTGGGGCAGTTGAAACATTACTCTTTGCTTTGACGTAAGAAGTTGAGTGCCGTGCATTTGTAATATTTGGGACAGCTTTTTCCACAGCTCTCTGAGCTAAAATGTTTTGCTGGAATATTCACGTCTCTTGGCATCAATATGTAATCTGGGCATATTGGGCAGCTGCCTGGTGACTCGGGAGACAAGACTTTTCCTTTGAGAAGCACAGTCATAGGAAAATACTTTATTCAGCAATATTCAGAACTGTAAGAACTACTTTTGTTGTCGTTGTCTTTTGCTAGAAATAGCAGTAACTGTGAGGATGGCAATAACACCAACAACAGTATTCCTAAGTCTGCTTTATCTAGAGTTGACAGCTTGGCATTTTGGACTATTCCAAACTACTTTTCGTGCAGAGTAAAATCTTCTTTTCCAGATTGGATATTTTTGTATTTTTATGAACAGAGGAAACAAGAGCCAGGTGATGAGACAATTAATCTTCAGAAACTGCCCACACAGCTGCTGGCTGGCTGCTGTAAGGACTATGCAAGAACAGAATCAAAGTTTTCCTTTTGAATCTAACACCTTTGCTCTTCATTTATTTTTAAAATGAATGCACAGCATTGCAAATGGATTCACTTCTCTGAAATTTTGGGGATTTTTTTTTGTCTATCTATTTATGTGTTTGTTTATTTTCCAACAAATTTAAACCTAATGGACAAGCTTATGTTGGAAAGCGTGTCTCTGAAGCACCAAAAGAGGCTGTGGGCTCACACTGGAGAGATGGAATCTCATGGATTCCCATAAAAAGTTCATAATCTGACTGTGCATCTGTGAGGATTCATGAGTGAAATTCTATAGAGGTAGGTGGTGTAGTAAGATGAGACAGGTGGATTATCAGGAACTGAGGAGAATGGGATCATAAAGGAATGGCCCAAGAAGATGCAGAAATACTGCCCAAGTTCTCACATGCCCTGGACTGCTCATATCAATGAGAAAACTGTCATTCAGGATCAGAGTGATTCAGAAATATAGATGGAAAACTCAGTGGATGAGAGCAGTTAGTGAGAGAATGAGTGGAAGGAAAATGTGGAGCAGTTGAGAATAGTTATAGGGAGAGAATCCACGTGGCAGACAACCTGTTGACTGGGAAAGCCTGAAACGCTCAGCAGCAGAGATGAATGCACACATCTAATCAAAATGCAAAGTGCAGTTTAGAGATGTTGGTGCTAAAAGGCAGCGGTGGTGGTGGTAGTGGGGTACGTAGGTTAATACTGAAAGCGTGTTATTAGTAATGACCAAAGACCTTTAGCCTCCTGTCCAAAATCCTTTTTTACTGTATAGAATGGGAAAGCAAACTCTATCATGTTGGGCTATTTAGTAAGCTATTAGTGCATTCATCTTTTCATCATTTGACAGGTGGAAGTAGTAGTTCAGCTTTTAGTTTTAATTATAAGGGATTCCAGATGTAGAATAGGACATAAATTAAAACCAGATCTACTCATATGTCTTTTCAAAGCAAGCCAACTTCAAGGTATCTGCTTTTCATTTCAAAATGTTATTAAAGCTATTACTAAGAAATTCATAGTCTTAGCGTGCTCCAATAATTGACACCTTTAAAGTGACTAAACAGATTTAGAGTGTGAAGAAAAGTAAATTTGTCTTAGAGAATGACTCTAATCATCCATTTACATATAATGGACAAATCAGTGTTTGTGTTTTCAAAGGCTGGGGTGAGCAGCCTGTCTAGATGGCTCTTTGTGATGGCTCCCCTAGCCTGGCCTGACTGCAGGGTGTTAGGTTGTTTCTGTGATTATGCTACTGTGCGAGTGAAGATAAAGAATTAAGGGCTGATCAGAAGCCAGCGAAAGTCAATGCGAGTCTTTTGACAAGCTTTCTGTCAAAGTCTCCTCCTCTCATCTTGACTTGAGCTATGTTACCTTATGTTGGAAGCTGCATTTTTCTAAAAACCACCAAAATTAGATCCAGAACCTTTTTTTTTTAAGTGATAATGTTCTTAAACCTTTAACTGTGTAAAGAAACCTGCAGACTCCTTTCCAAAAAGCCTTTTTTTTTCTTTTATACCCAAGACCTATTTATCTAGTGATACCTTACAACCACGCAAATAATGCTGTGCATCTGACTTCATAAAAACTCTGCCCTTTCCAATAATTAGAATGATAGCTGGCAAGTCTGATAAATTAGAGAAATAACTTGTTTGGTGTAAACTGAGCCTGTTTCTGAGGCAGAAATGTTAGGCTTTTATCCTCTGGAGTGTGATTGAAAGGGTGAGAAGTTAATTTGGCAGCTTCGCTTCTATGGTTTCATAATGTTTCTCCTCCCCCCTCCCCTCAGCTTCAGGGAAGGACTGTGATTTCAGTACTTTGCGCCTGCCCTCATACAAGGCAAGAGCATGACCCGAAACGAAACCCCTCTCCCCAGGGCACATCCTGAGCAGTAACAGCTTGGCTCAAGTGTTTCTTATGAACAGCCGTCCAGAGCACTTGATCTAAATCATGCCATTTCCTTCACAGTATGGCACAGTTAACAAGTCAGTGCATCAACACAATCTGCAGATGGCAGTTCAAAAGGTGCACGTTCCCTAGCAAGATAAAGGGCAACGAGTTCCATGGGTTAGCTCATTACTTGGATTCAGGCAGGGGCTCCGTAGGGGTGTGAGGGAGGAAAAGGGGGCAGGCAAACCTTGAGAATGCATGTCTACACAAATAAAGCCAGCATTGCAAGAAGCATGTTATTGAAGTAAAGGGCAAACAGCTTGCAGAGCATGGCTTCCTTCAGAGGTGGCTTGCTTCACCTCCGAAAAGCAAGAGGGGAAGGGGAGTGCAACCAAGCAGCGAGACACAGTGCCCATGCACCTTCATTTATTCCCAAGGCCTGGCAAACACGACACCGTTTGTTGAGTAAAGCCCCAAAATTCAGAAGAGGCAAGGGAGCTGTCAGTAATGGCTGGGGCTCGTGGTTGCCCTGCATCCTGCTTGGGAAGGAACCTGTTTTCTGGAGCATCGCAGAAGGGCTTCTAGAGAGCAGCATGCACTCCTGCACAAATTACATTAGAGCTAAATGTCTAGTGAAGAATCTCTGAGACATATTAGTCCTTTAGACTTCAAAACAAGCTTAAATTGGAACCATATTGCTGGAATACTTCTTAGCTAACATTTATATTACTTCAGTTACCAAATCCAGACTAAGTCCCAGGACTCGGCAGGGGAGGACATAATATATTAGGAAGTAAGATGGGGGTGTGCACTTCTGGCCTCCTATTTTATATAAATGTACAGAAAGTTTCCTCACACAAGCAAGGAAATGAGTACGAGGCCCTAAAATGCTGATTTCCAGCGGCAAATGAGGAAAGTCCGCTGCCCCTCCTCCCCTTTTTCCCCTGACCATTCTGTGTGTGCCGTGCCATGCCTTGGGGATAGTTTGGATTACTTGGAGTAAGACTGTTACATAGAAGCTCAGGTATCAGAGCAGATAATTATACACATATAGCTAGATACAGCACAGGTCTCAGTGAATTGTCAGAGGATGAGATACATCTCGGGAGACCAAACAAGCCTCCCCTATACTGATCTTTGTAAATGAATCTCTTTGGGAACTATCAAGATGGTGCTTTACCACGATTTTTCACTGCTGAAGAAAAAGGAACTCTTCCAAGCTGTTTGTTTTCCACGTTGTATCAAAAGCTGGCGAGTGAAGATTTTTTTCTTTCTGTGCCTAATGTCAGTATGAATGTACTGAAAGGCCTTAACGTATGTGCTGATCCCTGAGTTCCTGCAGCAGAGAGGTTCAAGGCAGGTTAGTCAAGAGAGAAACAGTAACCTCCCCCCTCCTCTCCTCCTAACTTCAAACCTACAAAGGCTGACTTTCCTGTGAACTCTCTGGTCTACATCGTAATTTCTTTGGAGCAACAGTGCTAAAACTGGGAAGGGCAAATCCTGAGTGGCTGCTAGGCAGAGATGTGTTGAGCTAAGTTCATTCCTTGTGTAATTTGATTGATTTAGTAAAGTTATGCCAGAGAGAAATTTGGCTTCAGGCTTTTGAGTGATGTGTCGTGTTTCTTTAACTTCTCAAACAGGTGCTTAGCAACACCATCTTCCAGTGGTTTATCCAGAAATCTTCACATTTTCTTTCATTATCTATTCTTTAATATCCTTCCAAGCTGTGCTGAGTGAAAAACTGAGCCAAGACTTCAGACTGTGCCCTTCTGGGACAAGCAAGTACGCAGCACGTTTCACTAGGCCCTGTATCCATTTCTTTCTTACAACAGTGCCTGGTAATTACTGTTTTTCTCAGTTCAGTGAGATAAACGAAGGATGGAGAGTTGTGAGTCTCAGAGATTTTTCTGGATTTAGTGATTTCAACCTTAAGCTCAAGCAGCTGAAGAGGACTTCAATGGTAAAGAGCTGGGCTTCATTTCATTAGAAATGTTCCAGTTTCTGCTGAGCTTGGCAGAAAATGGGTGAGCCCCAAAGACTTCAGATTTGAGCTGACAGCAGCCTTCAGGAAGGATTCAGGTTGTTTGCAGCTGCTGCACAGTGTGACTTCTCCAGACCACTTTTTAAAAGCTGCAGTTTCTGTACTAGCACTATATTTGCCCAAACACCAGGTCTAGGATACACACATGTCTTTGGGCATTGCAGAGCAGCTATTTATTTTTCCATCTTGGGCAGCTTCTTCAAAGTGTTTGAAGCACTTTCCATGAGGTGACCTGAACGCAGTAGGACTCTGCCTTGACTAAACTGATCCTGCTTCTCTTTCAGAGGTATCTTTGGTATCTCAACATGATACTGCATGGTGCTGTGATGTATTTCATGTGTACTAGGGTTCTAAGAAATGCTATCTTTTTTACCCCTTTTCCAGTCTTGAGAAGGCATGAAGAGGAAGAGATGAGCAATCCTTGTTGAGCCATGTGCCCTCTGTGCTGTGTGTCTTTTCTCTGGTGTGGAGCACAGCTTGCAATTCTGAGTAGATGGTGGAGGGACTAATTCATGAGACCTATGGCAGCTGCAAGCTGCCTAATCTCTTACCCCTGTGGCTGTATCCTTCACAGCCATAGTTCACAGAGAAAGTGTTGTTTGGTTTCTTATGTTACTCCTGAAGTTCAGCCTAGTAAGGTACACCTGACAAACATGTGTGACATGGAAAGGATGATATGACATGGTTGCTTGTAATAGCAGGAAAAATAACTTAGTAAATTAAGTTCCCTTCCATCCTCATCTTCCTGTGATTTCCTTCATAATGATGGATATCAGAGAAGAATATGCTTTATTTTAGGAGCTCTTACTGATCAGCATGCTCATATTTCTTATGTGGTTATCTCTGATAGTGTGTTGAAATAGCATTTCATACTCTCACAGTGCTTTAGTCTTCCAGAAAACATTCTGCATCTTTATCATGGAACATCAGTGTTATGACAGCATTAAGAAGCCCTGAGGATGGGGACTCTGATGTGTAAGGAGACATGGACTATGATTCTGTGGCTGAGGCATGAAACCAAGAGCTCGATCTCACATGTCTTAGCACACAGACCTGGGTCTCCTGCCTTCTAGTCCCATGCTTTCATTGTGAAATCGCTCATTTATTTCAGCTGGATCTCCAGATCCTGTTCTTAGCACTGGAGTTTCTCTGTCCCTCATGGAAACCCCAGGGCTGGACTTCACAGACTCTCTGCAACTCTATCCCTTTGGACTGTAATTGATTTGGAGTCAGGTGGTGGTGTAACACAACCCGTATGGAATCTGTTGGTGAAGTTTATGGCCATTCAGTAAAAACAGAAAGAAAAAAAGAAGTAGGAATATAGAGGGGAAGAGAATTGAGTCTGAGTTCTGGGATTTGAAGCCATGGTGTTTTGCAGCCCAAGGAGAAAAGCTTGTAGAGGCCCTGGATGTGGAGAAATCTATTGCCAACTCATGCACAACGGTCCTGCGTAGTCTGACCATGGCAGCCTGTGTGTATATAGAAGCAGCTACAGAGAAATGCCTCTCCCCAGCTCTGGTCAACCTTTGAGCTAGTATGGAAAAGCAGAGAAATGCAGAGGATATGTGGAGAATATTTCCAAACAGACAAGAATTGCCCTGTTGCTCGCTCTGCACTGCCTAGCTGTGTGGCTGCAGTAAATCACTGAACTCTCCTTATCTAAATTTCCAGGGCTTGTTTTGAAGCAAAGGAAGATATTCCAATGGGGCTTCTGGGTCCCTTGAGGTACTGCAGGCAGTCTCATGTTATTTGCAAATTTGAATAACTGATTCTAGATTGAAAGTCTTGAAATGAACTGGGGAGTTCTCAGTTGACAGTACTGGATTTTCTGATTTGGCAAATCCATCTGGGATGATAGAGATGACAGGCCAAAGATTTCTTCTCTCTGGGACAAAAGAATCCCTTTCACAAGTTTTTGTAGAGGTTTAAATATATTCTTCCAGGTGCAAAAAGTTCTAGAAAAGATTTCTTACCCAGCTGCTGGGTTTCCCCAATGAGTTACACTGCAAATGCCAACAAGTGTTATGTGATAAATAAGGCCATGGCTTTGTACAGGTATTTCTGCACTCCTGAAATCAAAATAAATAGAGTGAAAAAAAGGCTGCTGTGAGAGCTCAAATCGTGACCGTATGTAAAGTATCGGGAGGCACACTGGTAGCTTTGCTGCAGCCACGGTGATTTACGGATAGAAGGGAAGCAAAGTCTGTGCAAAGCAGTAATATTTGTCAACAGGCCCATTTATAGTACTGGGGGAAAAAAAGGCAAGCCTTTGAACACATATGAGAGGCATTACTGTTGTTGCTGTCATTACTGTAATCTAGGACCTTGCTTTCCAGGAGGAAGAGAGGAAGCCAGTTGTAACCCCCAGCTGCAGGGAGGCTGTTCCTGTCTCTCTCTGGGATACTGGAGCAATCCTTATCTTGCACAAAATGCTCTCTTACAGAGTGGCTATGGAAAGCCATCCTGCTGCTGCCACAAGTGGAAAGACCACTCGTGTGCAAGTGAAGCGTGAAGGATAGAAAGTAGCAGTTGAGGAGAGAAAGAGTTTATCTTTTAAACACATTAAGTCCTGGGTAAGGAATGACATCCAAGTTGCATCAGCCACGCAGACATGCAAGGAGACCTCAGGTCCTTGATTACTCTCCCATGGCACATTTTTTCCCTTTGTCCCTCAGAGGTTTCTCCAGTCGGTACTAATGAGGGGATGTTTCCTGAGGAAGGGGTAAGAGGTTTCAATTCCTCTGCCTATGTGACTCCATGCAGCGTGTGCGGTGGATCAAATGCCCCCATACACTTAGTGTCCTTCTGATTCCTTTCCTAGTGACTGTTCTGGTCCCTTTTGTCAACCCCACTCTGTGAAGTCACGGTCATATGTCCTATACATACCAGATTCTGATGCAGAGCAGCCCTCAGGGTGATCTCTCTGTCCCCATGGTATGCGTATGCTGACATTACAGAACACTCCTGGACTTGGCATGTTTTTCACAGAATCAGAATTGTTTTTGTTTGGAAAAGACCTTTGAGATCATAGAGTCCAAGCCCTCTCCTCACACTGACAAGCCCACAACTAACCCATGGCCGTCAGCACCTCAGCTTTTCAATAGCTCCAGGGATGGGGACTCCCCTGCCTCCCTGGGCAGCCTGGACCAGTGTTTTAACAATCCTCTCAATGAAGAAGTTCTTCCAATCTCCAGTCCAAACCTCCTCTGGCACAACTTGAGCCCATTTCCTCTTGTCCTATCCCTTAAGAGAAGAGACTGACCCCCTCACCTCACCACAAGCTCCTGTCAGGTAGTTGTAGAGAGTGATAAGGTCTCCTCTGAGCCTCCATTTCTGCAGGCTGACCTCAGTTTCCACAGCCGCTTCTCATAAGACTTGTTCTTCAGACCCTTTTCTGTACTAGGTTACCCTGTTCTACCTCAGTGGAAAATGAGATGCAACAAGGTTGAAGCCAGTCAATTTGTAGTGAAAAATAACCTCCTACAGAAATGTTCAGATCAGTAAATGAAAACAGTAATAAAGACTTCTGAATTACTCTATAGCTTTCTTAGCAGAGGTTATAATTTTCCATTACATTTTGTCAGACATTCACCACATCTGTTGAATGCTGCTTCTTTGCTATTAAATTCTACTAGATTCTGCCATAGGTGTGATTTTCTTTTTTTTTTTTTTTAAAGAGAAAATACTGAAGCCCCACATGAAAACAGGAAACTCCATTAATTTTTTATAGTGAAATTTTTCCACTAGGGAAACATCCGTATTTTACAGTTTGCAAAATGTGTAGGACCATAAACTGTAAAACCACACAGAGAACCACAACTCCTTTGTACTTTAAAAATAGACATAAAAGTAATTTTTCCAGAAAGAGGGAGCACATTTTTAAAGGTGAATATTTGTAGGGCTTATAAAAGCCAGGGGTCTGTTCTTGGAAACTGAATGATAATGTTTAAATAAGGAAAAGACACTGATTGTGGTGAGTCTATTATAGCTGAATCACCTCTGTAGTATGTGCCACGGTCCAACTGCACAAGGACATGCAATGTTCCCACCCAGCATCTGGTTCCCCACTTCACCCAGAGATCAAGGGGCAGGAGAGATGGTGCACAGAGATGACTAGGCAAGTGGTAGAGGTGGTCATGAAGAAATTCAGGCTGTTTCATTTCTCCTACAGTGAACCAGCCAGTGGAGCTGAGCTGGAATGGTCTAGTGGTTGATAGGGCTAGGACAAAGGCTGGACTCTGTGATCTTCAAGGTCTCTTCCAGCTGAAATGGTTCTATGAGGAAAAAACCAATGAAAAGCAAGTTGTTCTGGCCACAGAACTGCCGTGTTTCCCCCCACTCTGCAACAAGGGATAAGCAGGGAAGGAGTCGTACTTTATTCTCTCAGCTTCTTGGGGGTTGTGCAGGAAAGATCACACTCAAGGCTTTGAGCCAAAGCTCAGTCTCACCCTGCTGTCCATGTCACTTGTAGTAAATGAGACTGACGCTTCTGCTGGGATCAGCTGGTCTATGTCCAGGGCTGTGCATGACCTGACAGGGTGAGTCTTTAGAGCTGCCCAGCTGGGAGATGCACATGTGGCAGAATGGTGGGCTTGAGTAGATGCTCTGCGCCATGGGATAGCACAGTGATGTCATCACACAATGTCAGGAGGTATTTCTCTGCCCCTGGATGTGCTGTAAAGACAAAGAGCTGCAGAAATTGCCTGAGGTCCATGGTGCTTGAAAACAGGGAAAGACAATCCCTGTATGAGTGGGCAAATAGAAAGCTGGGGATTCCCCAGCATCTACTGCTGGCTCTGTCTCTCTGTGGTGAGATGGCAAGGATAAGCGTAGGATATGTTCCTCAGCATGCCTAAGCATCCTATCTGAATACCAAAGTGGACCAGAGCAGGTTGTAGTTTTAAGTAAAGCAGTTGCCTTGGAGCTGGCAGACTCCTGGGCCCTGCTGTCTGCTCAGAGCCTGGCAGATCTCAGTAGAGAGCCAGCTCTCCTGTGACTGCTTCAGCAGAGGAGTTGAGGTGTGTGAAGAAGGTGGCCTCTGCCAGCAGCAGCAGCTATCTTGCTGTCTTTTTCTCCTCCTCTAGCAAGAGAGGCAGAAAACCTTACTTTTCACAGCTCCTTCTCCTCTCCTTTCCTCCCTGTCTTCCAGCTCTACCTTTGTTTCCAGGCAAGAGGGGCCAGTTCCTGGCATAGCCTCCTTTTATGGATTCACTCTCATCTGTGTGGCAGAAGACACTTTATCTGACTCATAATTTAATAATGACATCTTGTCATTTCATATAGACAGGAATGTACTTTTCCATGGTCTGCTCAGCCCTAGTGTTATTGCATAGTGTAATATTCTGGTCCACTGTTTGTTTACAGCTGCCTTTCATCTTCAATTATGCACTATATTTTAGCAGTGGATAACTGACTGATTCCTGTATTCAGGCCAAATCCTGCTTGCTTGGCTCATGTGAGTAATCTAAGGAAGTCTGACACTTTGTTCCCTGATCTGTCTGGGAATGCTTGCACCACAAGTGGTCCGCAGGCATGGGACCCATGAGCAGCAGTGGAGAACTGAGACCCATCTTCCTTTCATTGCACGGGCACCAAGGCAAATGCACCAGTCCCAGAGTGTGACTGTAGCTCTAGAAAGTCATCCTGATTGCAGCCAGCTGGATAACATTAATTTTTACAGGCTGTTGGTACACAGTGTGGAATATGCCAGCTGCATTTCCATTTTCAGGGAGGAGTGAGACAAGGCCTCAGGCCGTTCCAGTTGGACAGCACTCCTGAAAAGGGCAACTAGAGGAGCTGAAAACATGCAAAGTTAAAAACTTTCCCAGTTCTTCTGTGCAGCTGTCATCATTAGCACAAACAGGCTGGTGCTGCCAGAGCTGCTGGGCTACCCACTGCTGAGACTCATTTTACACAAAATCACTGCCTGGCTCTGCTGGCAAATGTCTTTCTTTTGGATGCCTTCATTTAGCTGAGCTGCAGAGCACTGATAGTCATTTAGCTCAGGATGAGGCTGCAACTGATCTGTTTTCTGGCATTTTACATGCTTGAAGAGATCTGAGATGTGACCACTAAAGAGATCTAAACATGGAGTAGGGTGAGGTATGTGAATTCAGAAGGATTAATTTCTTTCCATCACGTGCCATCACCGCATCCACAATGGGGTCACCACCTCAGAGAGGAGGGATGATCCACGATAAGAGCATTTCCTTTGGACCTGGCAGACATGGGTTCAGGTGTCTGCTCCATGGCAGATTCTTTTCTGTGAACCTCAGTAAGTAACTTAGATTCTCTGTGATTTCAGTGTCCTGTGTGAAATAGCGGTTAACAGCCTGGCCTTTCATCACTAAAGCACATAAATGAAATGAATTAAAGAAATGCTAGGAGTTGGCCATTAAAATGCTGAGAGCTCAAGGGAGAGGAGTATCTACCCCAAGAAAATGAACTAATAGAGAAGGACTAAAGTAAATGGATGAGGTAGTTCAGGCTTGTGGATGAAAGGGGTAGAGGTCTGGACAAGGTGGGACAGGGACATGTGTTTGCTGGAAAAAGATTTGGCAGATATGGGAGGAACCTGAGGGTGTTAGAACTACAGTCATAAGGAGGGGAATGATCGAGAGAGCAGGAGAGTTAAAACCCCCCTAGAAAAAAAGCCTTAATTTTTGAAGAGAAACTACATCATTCAAGAACACTGTGTTGAGCACCCTGGCTAAAAGCCGATGAAGATCAACAGAGGTAGGATGCTGTGGGCTCAGGAAGATTTCCTGCACTGCTCACCAGGATCACTGGGCTTGTTAACTGAAACATGCTGTAAATTGCCCAAGCTGTTTGTTCCCAGGGTCTGTCTTTGTCTTATTTGTTCCTTGGTTTACTTGCATTTTTCTTGAACAAAGTCCTCCTTGTCTGCTTTTACAAAATCTAAATATTTTGGGGTGTAAACTGTCTATCTGTGTAGAGCAGTGGGTTTACAGTTTTGGCTGTTGTACAGTGCTTGTAAATAAAGTTGCAATATAGATAGCAAAAGCAATCATAACAAGACCTCCGGTGCCTGAATTTAGCAGTTTGGCTGAGATCTGACGATTTCTGCGGGCTGTGAAGGCAAAACAGGCTCTTAATAACTGCTCCATGGATCACTTGTGTGAGCCTTATAGCTTCCAGCTTTAACAGCCTTTTCCAACACAGGGTGGGTCAGATATAGCAACAATCTTTCAAAAGGTTCCAACCAGGATCCAGGGAACCACAGAAGTGTAATACAGTGTATGGATAAACTAGTGAAAAATATTGAACACATGTATAAATATTACTTAGGAAGAGTTAACATGATACCTGTGAAGGGAAGTCTTCTCTTACAAATGTCTTAAATTTCTTTGGAGAGATCAATGAACAAGTGAATAAGAGAGATCTGACAGATGTATTCCACTTGGGAATTCCAAATTACTTTACACAAAATCTCCCACCAAAGGCTTTTAATGAAACTTAGCAGCCATGGAATAGGAGAGAAGCTCTTTGCAATAACCAGCTTAAACCAACAGGATACAGAGAGTTGAATTAAACCTTCAGTTCTTGCTGCGAGGGAAGTTCACTAGTGGAGTCCTGAGAGGGGAGGAGAGAACAAACAATGAGAAAATCTAGTGGTGAGGCCATATATAGTCAGGGGAATAAATTTGTTGAGAGATAGTGAAAGAACATAAGAGAGCTTTCAAGAACGAATGTCTGGTCAGCAAAACAGATGGTGAAATTCAAAAGATGTAACTGTGAACAGATGCACACTGAGGGAAGTGATCTAAGCTTCACATATAAAGTGAGGAGCTTTAAGCTGACCACTACCACTCAGGAGAAAGATACAATGATCGCTAGTTTTCTTTGATACTTCTGTGAAAATGTCAGTTCAATGCTCAACAGCACTCAAAAACCCCCACATCATATGTTAGGAATTACTAGAAAGGGAGTGGAAATGTATGGAGAAGATCCTGACAGTGTTACATAAATCAGTTTATTGCCTACTCCTTTGGTGTCATATGCAATTCTGGACCCTCATCTTGAAAGAAATATACCAGAACTAGAAAACCTTCAGAGGAGAACAACAGAGCTGATAAATGCCTTGGATGGTGGTCAGGATTTCTTATCCATGAAAAGCTATAAAGACTGGCTGATGTGGAGAATATCAATAGGGATCAGTTGTTTATGTGTGGATACGAGAGCTGGAGGGCAATGGGAGCTAATTCAGCTAGTGGGACTCTTGTTCAAACCAAACAAAAGAGGTGTCAGTTGATCTCTGGAGCTCCTTGTCAGAGGATGTATAGATGGATGCAAAAAATGTCTCAGGAGAGATGATAAAAGTAGTTGAAGAAGAATCTGTGAAGTGGTTCTCAACAGAACCATTGTGACTGAGCAGAGTTGTAAGCTGGAACAGTATTCAGACAAGAATCAGAAATGATTGCCCTATTCTTGCTCTTTCCTGGATATCTCCTCAGTATCATTGCTGGGAAAAGGGCGTTGAGGCTTGCTCTGACCCAGTGTGACAGTTGTCATGTTCTCGCCTGTATGCATTTTACCAACAAATGTCCACTGGACATTCAGATTCACATACAGTCTTGTACCTTAGAGCAAGGTCTAATCTCTGTGATGAGGAGGCAGTTCAGCTCTGGAAATTTGAAAGAGCATAATCTCTTTGAGTTTTTCACCTTTCTAAGATAAAATGGTCTCTCTATAGCACACCTCATAAAGAAATTCAAGGGATGCTGTCCCTGAAAGACTAGACAGTATGATCAATAGCCCTGAAATAACTGTTTCTTGATGCACTCTTATTTGCAACTGGACTTAGCACAAAATATCACTGCCTTTTGTTTCAGGACTACACTTTTCACTGACTGTATTGTGGTGTCTTTCACCAGTGGACACTAGAGACTTCTCCCTGTGGAGACAAGGGATGCTATCCACATTCCCTCCAATTCTTCTTAATTCAGAAAGCTGGCACAAGAACCTGCTAACAAGATTTATAGAGTCTTTCTTAGGCAAAAAAAGTACTGATTTTCTGCAAAATACAATGATCCATCTAATGCTGGTTCTTTTCACTGAGGATATGGTATCACCATAACAAAGCTTGACTTTGTATCCACATTTGCACTGGTATTGCTTCAATATTTAGTCAGTGAGCCTGTCCTTGAAGTGTGTTAAATATCCTTCTTAGCTGGAAAGATTGTGTACCTTGAAGAATTTTTATCCAGGCCTGTTGTCACCTGTCATTTCCATCCAGAATGCAGATTCCAACATTTGAACACACCTGCTGAAATTGTATTGGGACTTTGGTGAATTCATCACAGTTTCAGCTGGCAGCTCCTTGAGACATGCTCAGTATTTTCACACTTGTGTTAAAACAGTTAATAAAAGGCTTAAAGAGGACTTACCTGCAAAGGAATTGTTCTTTTCTGAGCTTTACTTGAATTCTGACAATACTCATGAGACCTTTTTTTTACTTGTTACCCTTCTGTTCTCTTTTTCAGTTGTCCAGCAGTTCTAATTTCTCCTCAGCAATGACAAGCAAGGGTGGAGGGAAAATCAGTAATGATAGATCCCTTTCATACTGTTTTTTCACAAGGAAGACATTTGATTAAGACTCATCCTGAATTCCCATCCAACGAATTGACACATTTCCACCTTAAATATTCAAGCAGTAAGCATGTAAGTTATTTTTGCTGGAGCTATGAAACATCAGGGACAGGAACAAGTTTAATAAACTAGATATATATGAGACACTGTCATTTTAATTAACTGGATTATGTAGTTTAGATCCTGTCCATGTTGCCTACTGGAAAATAAGAGAGATCAAGTCTTCTCAGTACTGAGAATCTTGATTTTGGCTTCCAAATGTACCTAGGGTGGATGTTACCTGTCAGACTTCCAGATATCCAGGCAACATCTGATGCTTGTTTCATCAGGAGGGCTTAGGCCATCTGGGGCGAAAGATTCTGGAAGAAAATTCAAGTTCTGGTAATTTGTCAATTTTACTATATCCATAGATGTCATATCATCATCAAAACATCCAAGCTGCTACAGGCTTAGGAAGAAAGTTTTACAGCAATTGTAACACTTGAGAGTATGCAAAGGAATAGAATTGTGATTTATAATCACCGGGAAAAGAAGCAACAGTTCCTTACTTGTACAGTAACTGTTACTCCTAGCAATATGTTAGACACAAAATCTCTCAATTGCTTGCTTCTGGTTCTCTCTGTCATAGATTCTACTATAACCTATAGATCCAGAAGAGATGGCCTTTGACTTGACTATCAGAACACTTTTTCTTTTTAATCCTGCTATTTTTTTTCACCCACAAACCAGAAGATTTACCATCCCCCTCTGGGTTTTTAATATCTCAATAGCTTTCTGTATCTTTTCAACACCCCTCCCTAATTGCAGAGTTGGTGGCAAGATACTATCTTTCATCTGCTCATTCATTCACTTTACAGAGAGCACCTCGAGTTATCTGTAAGGATATCTCGCTAGGATTCTAGCATGGGTTTTTCTCTTTGACCTTTTCACAGCCCTGAGGCATTTACCAAGTATTTTGTGGCCAAGGTCGGTCATCTGAAGAGTCAAGAAGTACAGATCCAGCCTTAAAGACGTTTCTATAGGCACTGCTATCTTCAAGAGACCTCAACTGCCTCTGTGGATACATGAGAAGCAAAAGTAGAATCTGTGTGGACAACACATCTTGAACTATATTTACCATATGGTAAATAGTCATTCTTTATTGTATTGTCAGCGTTCAAGGAACCTGCTCTGATGTGGAGGCCTGGGGTATTGCTGACAGAGTTAACAGATGAATCTTGGGGGAATACTCTTTTTCCCACTTGACACTCGAGTCACTTTTCTTAACAGTAAAAACATCTGTAAGAAGAACTGAATGAGTTGTAGGCCTTGACAGCTGATCTGCCCATGACTCATTCCACTTGTCTTATACTTGTCCTTTATCTTCATTGAAGACATTTGCCAAGAGGAGTGTCTGAACTTTGCTTAAATTATACTACAAAATTTCAGATTTTCCATCTGAAGCCTTTGCTCCTGAAGGAAAAAGGAAGCTTCATATTGTGGCAGTAATAAGGTTTTAAGAGTTATTTTGGATAGTTATTTAGGAAGGCACTTCAGGCTTTTTAACCTTTGTGCATGAGGTTTAAAGAGAAAAGCTGTTTTTATTCAATTCCAGGTTGATTGAATTAGTTTCTTCATGAAGAGATTTTGCTTGGGTGTTAATAGTTACAATGGAGCCATATGCAGATATTAACAGCAAGATGTCTCCACCTCAGTTACTTGTCTGCTTCCAAGATACTGAATTAAGAGAAATAAGGTGTGTCAATCTCTTCCCGTAATAGTTGCCTGAAACAATTCAGGCTGGATGTTTGCTAAATCATCTGTTTTCCTGATAAGCTCAGAGGTAAGTGTAGATGTCTAAACTGACTTTAGTAAACCCTTCCTCCTTTATGGACTTTGCTAGATTTTGTTCCTAAGAGGCTTTTCACTTTCCTTGCTGGGAGGCAGCTCTACAGTCATTCCCAGTAGGTTTAAATTAGCAAGGACTTCCTAATTTCAATTAGATTATCTTATCAAAATAAGAGTGATAATAAATTGTCTCAAAGTATGAATGCCTTCACAGATATGAAATACTTAGTAAAGTAGTGGCTTTTAATCTACGGGAGAAATGCATCCTGAAACTTGCTAGCTAGGAGCTAGATATATGTGAACTGAAAAGGAGACATTTTCTTTAATAAAAAGAGTAATTAATAAAAAGGATAATTAATCATTAAAACAACTCAAAGACTGTAGCAAAAGTACTGATAGATTCTCCATCTTTTGATGTCATCACATCAAGACTGGCTGCCTTTGTGAAAGGTATGTGTTGGCTGGGAAAAGTGACACTGCAGTCAAAAGCAAATTATTAAGTTCAGCACAGGGGTAACCCAGTGAAAGTTAATTATCTGTGATATATAGGAAATCGCATTAGATGATCTAAGGGTTTTTTCTCTTTGAATCTATGAATATGTATCCTCTGAGGCTGACTGATAATTATATTCCTAAATAGAGTGATAGGCAGAGGCTGTTTCAAAAGGGTTTAAATCTATCTACTGGTCTTTAGCTATGTATTCAGGTGATTCACACTCAGCTTCTTTCCCTCCTTCATTTTGCTTTTTTTTGGTAAGGTCTGTGAGAGGAGCTGGAGCATTTGGGAAAAGGTGGTTGTTGATAATCTCTGCTGTGAGAATTTGGAGAGGTGAGAAGTGATTCACACAGTTCCCAAAAAGCACTGCCTTTCAGCATGTTACTAAATCTTGGCAGCATTTGAAGGGTGTCCTGCAAGCACGAAAGGCAGAAGTGGTGATTCAGAGAGCCACAGTGAGTGGTAAGAAACCCTTTACGGTGGAATATGAAAATACAAAAATACATACTCTACTTGTGTTCAGAGCTATTCAGACAATCAAGGGAGGTACAGCCCTCAGTAACTGGGCTAACGTCTGTATGATGGCTGTTTCATCCACCTGTTTTGCAAAGTAAGGCTTTCTCCCACATTTATTTCCTGGAAGGACAGCGAGAATCAGAAAAGCTCTTAGAGCCTGTGACCCACCTTTGTGCCATGCCTTTGTATACTTTCAACATCAGGTTCCTGTTGCTGGTTTTGGTCTGTTTTCCAATGGGTGGGAATAGTGTCTTTAAACAGACAAGGAAATGAAAACAACCAGCTTAAAACCTCTTTCAAAATAAAAATCAAGGATGTTTACAGGAAGGAAAGAATAGTAACTGATGAAGAGGCAAGCAATCTGACGGAAAGAAGTGTCTGGATTTGGAGAATGTTGGGTGAGACCCATCTGTTTACAGGCTCTGTTTATCCACACCTGTGGGTTAGAAATGCTGTCTGAGGAGTGGCCCCATATTACAAGAAGGTCAAGCACCAAGCAGACCTAATTAAAAGCTCATTACAAGAGACAATCTCCATTAGCATGCCAAGTTTCATGCAAATCCATTAGCACCAGGGCTCTCTTCGGAAGCTTTAAATTCCAGCCCTGTGCCCCAGGGACTGGAAACTATGGCCGGTTAATTTGCCATTCTCAGCCTGTGAACATTAGGCACAGTCCTCTTACTTTCTGGATTATTTCACATTCCAGCAAATTAGTTTTATCCGTTCCTGAGAACATTTTAACAAAGAAAGTTCTTTTGGCATCACATGGATAAAATAACAAGGGATAAAAGAATGAGCAGTTCCCCCCAATCAGGAACAAATAACTTTAAATCTCTCCTGAAAATGCAGCCTTTCCTGTTATTCCCACCCCCCTTCCTTTCATTTATCTTTCGGCAGCCTTTTTTTTTTTTTTCTAATTACGTTTCTGCAGCCAGATTCCCCTCCCTCTCTCTTTATGATGGTGTTCTCAAGGGCCATGCTTTGGGTTGTTTTTTTTTTTTTTTTT
>WBNH01003966.1:44630-55741 GCA_013401255.1 Urocolius indicus
TGCCATTGTAGCAGAACTTGACTAAAGATCTTCAAACCTGTTAAGTATAAAAGTTGGTAAATGATACTATTGTTTGAGTGAAGGGTGGGGGGAGAATGGCGAGGGGGGGAGTGGGGAGGGAGGCAGTTTGTCTGGGGTGGCTATGGGGAGGGGGAAGGTTTAAAAAAAGGGAAAGAAAAAAGGCTCAAGTGAACTGAAATGGATCAAAGTAAACAGAGACATCTAAAAGCTTTTGTAAGTTAAAAGTGGCTATCTGTTGCAAGTCCTGCCTCATTAACTACTGATAGAAGCACTGTCTTGGCCTTCTTGGAGATGGAGATATCTAACGCTGGCCGCCTATAACCAGATGAACTCTGGGTTATTCCCTCTTGCCATTCCCTGTGTTGCTGTGCACCAACTGCTTAACCTCAACCCCTCTGCAAATGTTTATCCTCAGCACTAGGCCCAGCAACAGGAGATCCAGCCTCTAAACCTCAGCTCTTGCTCAAAGGAAGAAGCATAAGCTCGAAAAGGAGGAAGGAAGTGGGCAAAAGAAGGAAAGAGCCCCAAAGCCAGTGTCTTGCCTGGATGCCTGGTGTGCACCATTTAGGTACACCTTTCTGAAGGAATGAATAGAGTGTGAGATGGAGATCAGCCTCCCTGTCCCTGGGTTACAGTATCCCCCATGCCATCCCCATTTGGTGGGGGAAGCAAGCTGAAACCGAGAGGCTTGTCTAGGGAAGCAGGGAGAGTGAGGAGGGATGGGGAGGGGGGGAACATGATGGCTCTTTGACTAGGACCAGATAGGTCTCTGTGTAGAGTAATATTACAGCTCGCTCTCTCATAAACAAGCTACATGCCGGCTTCTAAAGAGCCCATCTGGCATAGCTTTGAGAATGGCAATAATTACAAGCTGATGATGGACATGGAAGAAAAGCCCTGCTGAGCTAGCTCATAAGGAAGTACAGGCCAGGACTGTAGGGAAATTACAGGCTAAAACCCTTTCTAGTTTAGGCCTTTTGGTGTTCTTAATCACAGACTTTAAATGTTGTAATAAACACTGTTGCATTTTATTGACCAACTCCCATGACAGGCAAATCTTTTTTATTTTATTTCATTTTTACTGTTTGTTGGTTCAGAAAGCAGTTGGGGGAACAATTGTGTCTTAACATCGGGTCTGTACATTTACTTCATGAAAAGTGATCCAAACAGCAAGAGCCCCTTTTGTTACTTTGCAATTAAAAAAAAAAAAAAAAAACAAGAAAAGAAAAAAAAAGAAGGGAAAAGAAATATTTTAGAGTTCCACTTACCTCCTTGCAGTACTGGGCCACTGATAATGCTCACTTTGTTTTGCAATTCTCATTGAGATCTAAAGAGCTAAAAGGAGTTGTTAAAGTTTTTTTAGGTGAAACCACTGTTGATTTAAGTGGCTGGAGGATTTCATAGGGAAGGTAGCAGTTTTTAAGTATGAGGGGTTATGGGCCTGATCCTGTGCCCAGGGGAGTTCATGGCATGAACTGACTTTAGGAGTCTAAGCACTGGAAGTTTAGAGTCCTCGTCTGTGTCTGCGTGTAAGTGCACTCTTACTATTGTTACTCAGAGCAGTGTTTCTGGATGAAGAGGAAGATTTCAGGCTACCAGGCTCTGTTCCAGTCTCCCTTAGTGATACCAAACATCACTTTCACAGTGGAACATGTGAAACGTGAAACACAGCAACGTGGATGCTCACGTTAGGGCACCTGAAGGGACTGTGATTTTTAGAAGAAGATGCCTTTGGCACCAGGTTTCCCAGGTTTGGAGTTAAAACCACCAAACTTCTGAGAATGTTACCACCTCTGTATCTCTAAATGTCTGTGTTTCAGCTATAAATGCATTCACTATGTGGCTTTATATGCACATGTATGTGGCAGTGCCATCTCTAAGGACTATGGGAGGATCAGGACTATATGGATATATGAGTGGAGTGCAGTAGAGCTGTGACAGTTAATACCAGCTAAAGTTCTGCTTCAGAGAGTCTACCTGTTTTTCCAGGCTGATTTAATTCTCCTTTTCTCCTCTACAGAATCTAGAAGATCAAGAGTTAAACAGTTCTGTGAGTTTTATTTGACTTGAGTGCAATAAATCTCCCAGGGTGACTGATAGACTGATAACTCTCAAAATCCATTCAGTACTTTGTGTGGCAAATCAGCAGTGGATATGGAGTGTTGTCAGTTGTTTTAAATAATACTGTTTAGACAGTATGTTGTTTATTACGATTCAACACATGTAATTTGTTTTCTTGGGGGAAATCTGCCTTTACTTTACATTGAGTTGTGGTGTTTTTTTTTGTTTAAGAACATCAGCCATGTATTAGGATGCTGCATGGTACAGCAGTTTGGGTTTACTGATCCAGTTGAATCCTGGAAACGTAGTTGTATTTTTACAGGCTGTGCTCATATGAGATCCCAAACAGCAGAACATTCTGTTCCTTTAGATAAATGTTTGCCTGCAGGTATAGCTTTGTGTTTGTAAATTGTTTCATGTTGGTCTTGTTTCTGCTGCAGTTCCTCTTTCACAGACGTTTAAAAGTTTCTGGTTTACTTGTAGCTATTTGTATCTCAGCATTTCATAACACAGACGGCTGCTTTAGTTTTCCTGATGACCATTTGATTATTTGTTCAAGCATCATCTTTTTTTCCCCCCCTCTTTTCGTTGCAAAGCTGTAGGAAGGCAAGGGCAGGCAATGGAAATTTACCTATCCCAATGCAGCGCTCTTTTCTTTCATAAACTTCCTTTGGCTTCTTAATCTGAAACTTGCTTGTCAATGTGAAATGATTTCTTTATATTTAACTGTCTCTTTCCAAAACAGACTAGAATTGTTTCTAACAAAAGAAGCATGAATTGGTGGAAACTATATATTAAATGCAAGACTATTTGTCTAGTTTTCATTAGGTTGCTGAGTGAGAAGCCCAAACTCCTCTCTTTTCCCAAGGTACTCGGATATCCACGAAGTGCCTTCATCCCATAGCCTTGTTTCCTCTCCCAGTAAACCAGCTTTCCAAAAGAATGCTACACTCTCTGCTCTTTATACTGTCAGCAGTGACAGCAACCAGCAACGCTGACATTTCTTATTGTTTACAAAGGATGAGCGCCAACAAGGCATCTCTGATCATTTGATAAACTCTCCTAACCCTCTCCCCACCCCACCCCCACCCAGCCCTCTGCTCCGCTGACCAAACTAACCTTTTCACGGTACACTGCCTATAATTACCAGTGAAAGACGCTAACCAGAAAGGATCAAAACTTCAGCTAAACACAAACAAACCAGCAAAACAGCTATGAAGATAAACTACTCACAGCGACCATTGCTGTTCAAACAGTGCGGGATGGGAGAAACTGAGTAGCTGCAGGCAGGGGCTGGGGAAAGAAGAAATCTAACCCTAAATTCCTCATGTGCATGTATTTTTCATATGAATTTTTAAATTGTTTGAAGAATCAACCTAGAATGGTGTTAAAACAACCTTATTGTTTATCATCATCATCCTGTATACTTAATATCCTTTTTCTCTAGCAGTTTCCCCCACCCCTGCAGAAACTCCCGCCAACACGGTGGTCAAGCTAAGTTCGTAGTTCTTCATAACGAGCCCAGGTCTATACAAAAAAGATTACTTTTCAGTAATCACATGAGTTTTCCTTTTATACTCCCTCTCCAATTTCTAGTGTGACAAACAGACACTTCATCTTTCTTTCCATTCCTTTTTCCTGGAGGTGAGAAGCATGAGCACATCTTATTCTCTCACCCCTCTCCAAGAGTGAGCTGGCAAGCAAGGTAGTATTGATGGCCTTTGTTTGCCAGGAATGTTCATGTAGTGAATGATTAAATAAAAATGGTTTAAATTCTGTATTAAAAAATTGCATCTGCTGTTTCAGATTCTATTTGCAATAGCTTGTCAACAGGTTGCTCAGCAAGCAGGACTTTTGCCACTGAGTTTTCCAGTGCCAAAAAAGTTAGGCAAGGTTTGCAGGAGGGTGTGATTGTCTTCCCATACACTGAGCTATAATGGTTCGCTCCTTTCTTTTCCACAATAAGAAAGTTGTGAGACAGAGAACAACAAGATCAAGTTTAGATCTCTAGCAGAAATACAAATCTTTAAGCTGAAGCTTTATTTTAGGTAAAGCAAACAGTAGCAGCAGGTCTTCTGTCTCTGCAAAACACCTTCCTGTTCTTGTAGAAGTCTTGTCTATTAGGAACCCAGTCATGACACATTATCTCAGCGTGGAATTAGTCTTTTCAGCAATAAAATAATGTTCATTTTCTGGTGTTACTTCTGCAGATGCCATTGATTAAACCCCCTAAGGAATAAGCACCAAATCAGCGCTGCCACTCCCGTGGCATTTGGACGGGCTTTGTCATCAGCCGGATGCTGAACGCCTAACAGACCTCTCTTCATCTTTCCTTCTTTCATCAAACTGTTGTAGTGTTGTGATGGATGAAATAGTTTGCACCTTAGGCCTAAAACCCTGATCCTTGGCTGGAAGCTTTAGCTGAAACTTCAGCACAAATAATAGCCTGTCGTTAAACTGAAAGTGGCTGAGATGTGTCCTCATCTGACTTTGCAGAGCTTCCATCATCCAGAGTCACCAGAAACACTGTCCACGTCAGCACAATCGGTCACAGTAGTACGTGGTGGTTTTCCTTTCATTTGTTTGAATGTCAATTTTTATGGTTCTCTCTTGAATTTTTATCTGTTCCAAGTAGATTTCACAACATTGTTAAACTACCAAGATACGAAAGACTGAGCCTACAGAAGCAGACTTGAAATCCTGTGTGATTTAAGGAGCGTGAAAACCTCCTTTAGAAGTATGTTTCATTTAGCCTTATTGGACATTTTTAATGAGAAGGCTCTGCACAAAACTGGCTGTTCATGCACTTAGGACACTCCAAATGAAAAGTATTCATAGGCCTGAGATGTCATGCGTTCCTCCAGAGGAACTGGGCCTGTGCATGTGGATGCCTTTGGTTTCCTTCCAGCTCTTCTTATCACAGTACGTGTGTCGCAGGGAATAGGTTTGTTTTGATACTCTTGCAAGAAGACAGCAAATGGCTGCACCAAAGCCAAGTGTTGCCTGGACCGATGTACTTCAATGTACTGACAAATAGGAATATAATTTAAAATTGCAGAAATGCTTCAGAGGAAGACATGAGCTTAAATGTATAGAAGAAAACCCACAAGTATAAGGCACATTTGAAGTTTCTAGGCTGAACTGTTTATGAAAAAGAAAATGCAAAAACTGTGCAAAATACTACAGCTATTTAGTTTTTTTAAATATCCATAGATAGGAAATGCCTAATGTCAGCCTTTATTTTGTCCAAAATAGTCACTGGACGGTGAATGCAGATGCTAAATGCAGAGCAGCTTTTAAAGAAAACAACTTAATGCACTTCGTGAAGGGAGACTGTAAATTAGCTTTATCAGTCTTAACTATTGAAAAACTGCTTCCTCCCCATAAACACAGGGGGCATTCATAGATCATAGAGCTAGCAGGGACAATGAAAAGTCATGCAGTTTCTAACATGCAGCATATTGGCCAATATTGGGTATTTCTGAAATTAGACACATGAAAACCTACAGCTTGAGCCAGGGTAAGGCAGTGGCACAACTGTAATCAACTGTCTGCATTGGACAGAGATGGAACGTGAAGCACGTGCTCCTTGCTGAGTTAGTTATCCAGCCACTGCGCATTGCTTGGGTTTCTTTTGCCAGCTGTTAATGTAATTACAGTTCATAGATTTCCCACTACTGTCCTTTTATCTTGCCTCTCTTTCATGTTTCCAAGTCTCACTATCACCTTCATGCTAATGAGGCTAGTTAAACACTTGTTGTTACCCTAGGATGAGTAAGTGGGCACATTGGATACTCAAGTCTTACCTGTTCTGAATCAAGGTGACATTTTACTTCTGTACTTAGTGTTAGCAACTTGGTGTGAGTGTAGTCATGTGTTCCCAAAGCTCAGAGTTGCAACTGAAGGGAGGGAAAGGCACTAAGATAAAACGACCAAAACCTTTCCTCCCTGTATTCACATTGTGCTTGTGTTATATCAATCCCAAGAAGCCCCGTGAATTAAGATGAGGTGAAAATGACATAAATCCCTTGACCTTTTATCTCCACTGTAATGAAGTCATGTCTCACTGTTTAACTTTCATGTTATAGTTACGATTTTTACTTTCTTGTACAATTCACTGCAGGGAAAATGGGTTCAGAAAATTTTAAAGGGCGAAAAGACACAAGTCAGAGGAACAGGTAGGTGGAAATGAAAGTCTTTTTCCAAGTTACTTATTTCCAAGTCAGATTAAAAAGAACCAGAAGAGCAAATGAGCACACATTGATTGGAAATAATATGATACTTGCTCTTGGTGCATTATCAAAAGTCTACTGCCTCAGGAGAAAGATGCCAGTTTACTTCAAGTTAGTAGGGGGAGATGTGTGTGAGATAAATAAAAGTCAAGCACTTAAAAGCCAGCAGGCTAATTGTTTGAACCCACCAGTTTCTTTCTGCTTTTTGGACCTGATGTTTAAAAATGGGAACTCAAAATTCATGTTGTTAATGCACAGAAGGATTTTACAGTGAGACCTAAGGGACTAATAATCATACCTAATGTCATTTGTCTTGGAACTGCATATAGATTCTCTATGTAGTCTACCTAAAATGAAGTGTCTTTGCTAGACAGAGCCGGCCGTTCCCTGGACGCTGGATGCAGTACCTTTCTGCTTTGTAGATTTTTGCTCTATTGCATTTGCAGGTGCCTCATATTTAGACGCAGACGGCAAATAATCAGAACTTATCTGAATAAAATTTTCCTGAGTTTCCTGCCTGATGGTTCTCACTGTCTGTTCCCAGCCAAACTGCCTTTCCAGTTCTTTTCCCCACATTTCTGCAGAGTTCATTGCCCTCATTCCACCACTGGGGCCTGACAGTTTTGTTTGATGTCTCTCTCTCTCTCTCGTCTGTACACATCTGTTTAGGCCAACAGCTTTCAGACTGTGATGATGGGAGTCTTGATGTGCAGGAAGAGAACTCTGTAGAGTTCTCTGAGATGTCATAAGGAAAAGCACAGTTATTGTCATTAAGTTTTAGTCTGCTAGTGCATGGTCTGCACTCACATCTGAACACTTGCAAAGGCTGGAAATCCAAAAAACATTGCATCAAGTTGTGTTGTGGAGGAGGAGGAGGAAAATACCTCCATGCTGCGTGGCTCCTGCCTCATAGGCATGTCCCAGGAGGGCTCCTCTGTGACAGAGTTATGCTCTTCCCAGACAGTTCTTTGTCAAAGTGCCTCCTGGAGTGGCTGCTCTGTGGGATTTTTTTTCAATTAGAAGTTATCAGAATGGTAGGTTTGCTGAGGTACTAACGAAGCAACTTTCACAATGGATGCTGTGGGACACTGTATTTTGGCTATGATAGCCTTGGTGAGACAGGTGAAGTAGAAATGCAGATCTGGATATTTACACCAGGGACACACTGTGCAATATCAGCATCAAAACAAAAAGTTCATTTTCAGGCAGCCAGCATTTCTTTCTGGGGAAACACTCCAAGGAAATAAAGCCAAAAATGGGAAAGCAAAGTCCAAAATGTGGCTTAGGGGAAGTTTACTCCCCAAGTTGTTGACCTTGTAGATACAGATAAGAGGGAATGAGGACACCCTCTCCTAATCTTTCTTAGCTGTATTTATGCATATTCTGGAGCAGAACTTTCACCAGCTAAAAGTTACACCTTTGCAGGAATCTCCTTGTCTTTTGGCTTTGGGCTCTTTTGGCTTTGCAAACACACAATGCAAAGTACTTGCTTGCGGCACCCACTACACCTGACTATCTGGCTTATGCCCCGTCATTGTAACAAACAGATTGTACTGACTGTCAAGAAGGGCCTTTCTGGCTAATGAAAACTCCAGTTTCTGTTAGAGTTCCACAGTTACAGTTCTTTCCCTACTCCTTCTCACAGCTATGAGCAGGGCAGGGAATTAGCTCAAGGACTTCTCAATCCATCTATGTCCAGATTGCCTCCTAGTCAGTGATGAGTATTTTTCTGCATGCATAGAAGTGTAATCTGTGACAAGACAACCAAATCCAGCTGTTGAAGCTGTCCTGTGGTCCCAGATGTGAATGTTTGGGTGTAAGGCAGGCAGGCTGGCTGCCCTCCCTTCTGGGGTGCAGCTCCAGGTGAAGCAGTGGGCCAGAGACGCTGTTTCTCTGCTCCCCCAGCGATGTGTCAACCTATGGCAGTAACCTCTGCCAGTCACAGGCCTTCTTTAGCTGTAGTGAGGCTCTAAGGCTCTACATCTTTGTGTTGCCCTGTATTTAGGGAAGATGATAAATTCTGCCGTGGACCTCTGTGAAAATTGTCCAGCCCAGGCCTACAGATCCTCAGCCTCCCATGTCCCCACCTTTGTCTTGAGGAAACAGTAGGGGTAGCCCCTTCTCTAAGGCATCAAAATGAACCAGTTGCTCCTGTACTTGTGATGTTTGGAACTGCTGTGATTTTTAAAGGCTGCTTGAAGCAGAGTTTACTAGAGTTGTATAAATCTTTGCTTTAAATCCACTGTAAATACGTTACAGAATCTGCCAAACATGCATTAAAATATTTTGCTCCAGATATGCCTATGCCTAACCTTTTGGTTTCTAAGAGCTTTAATCAGTAATCTTCAAGTAGGAAGTTATTCATCTTTATTGCCAGGCAGTTCTCAGTGGTGGTCGTGGCAACAATCTTTTCATTGCTTCTGTGTTTAGTTGTTCTTTGACATGATAGAAGTCAGCTGCAGTTCAATGAGCTCACTATTTGTGCAACTTAATTGCTTGCTTCCTTTAATATGTACTCAATTTTTCCTTTTATGAGCAGGGTTGTTGGAAAAATTAAGCTTAAGGATATAGCTATCCACTGTTAATTAACCTCCTTCCCAAACACATTAGTAAAATAGGTCAAATGACTGTTGAGTGTTAAGTGTACCATTACTAAGGTATTTCTCAGCTGGAAAATGAACTCTATATTAGATAAGACAAGAGTTTCCAAAGGAGCTTCAAGGGCTTAGGTGTCTCTATCACCCTGAAATTCAACTAGGTCTGAGTGCCTAATTCCCTTAAGCTGGATTTCACGAAAGCTCGTGGGAGCGTACATTAAAGGAGTTTCGATTTGATGCGTGTTTTGAGTGCTCATGTTTAAAAATAGACTGAAACTACTTCCCTTTGTTGCTCTTTAATTAAGCTCAGTGGAATCTTTGCTTCCACTGGGATGTGTGATCCACTCACACTTGCGTGTGTGTGCACGTGTACACAGCAGGCAAAAAAAGGGAACTGGTGTCTTCTTAGGTGCTTTGCATTAATAAGGATATTGTGTATGTTTGTTCTTTCAAGAATGACTAATATTACTATTCAGATTTGAAATTCCAGGAATAGTTCTGTTATGTGAGGATGTAAAAATAGTTTTGATGAGTATAAAATACGCTCAGTGAGGGAACTTATCCATCAAAACAGCTTAATACAGTGATAGGGTGATTTCTTTCCATGTCAGGGATGTATTCAGATGGAAAAAAACACCCCACTTTAACTGCAGCAGTGAGAGCTTGATTGGAATTTTGCCAATTTACCCCCAAAATTGTACACGAATTTCAAAATCATATTTAGAAATGTGAGTTCAGTTGGAAAGTTCTTCTTTTCAGAAACATATGTATTTTACAAAGGGATGGATAAGGTTTAAGAAGAATGGAAGTTGGAAGATTTCCCACTGGGAGAGAAAAGGCTGTGTTTTGTTATGATTACATCTCCCAATCACAGTTCCCAAGCTAACTTGGGAAGTTTCTAGAAGTCAGTAGGAATTCCCATATGTATAAACTCTCCTCATCCAAATATTATTATGTGTTACAAGATCACAGTCAACTGTGCCAGGCATGGTCCATGCACGTAGGAGGTGACTCCTACATCAGAGAGCTTCCAATCTGAACAAGCAAGCCCTATCTCTGTTTTCTAGAGCTGGAATAAAATGCCCAAGGTCACACAGTGCATCCATTGGTCCTTGCAGCAACACCAGGAGGAATGTTACACCTTTAGGTTAGGATTGCAGGCAGGGATTTTGCACACTTTACCTTCATACTCTAGTTCCACAGACAGATAAGTGCTTCTCTAGGAATGTCCTTGCCAGCACAAGTTCTGCTTCTGCTCTATTGTTTTTCCACTATTATTCTCAAATAGCTTTATAAGGGACGTGATGGGTAACGGAAAAAGTGAAAAGGAAGTGTGAGAGTGGAGGCTAGTCTCTTCAGTTAAAAGGTCTTCCCTATTCAGGTCTGAATGCCATGAAAAGGACATAAGGAGGGTCTAAGTGACATTTGTGCCCAAACTCAAGGGCCCTTTGGACACTGCCAGGGGTTTAATGGGGCCTACAATAAATGAAAATTAAGTCTCTGTTTAGAGATGCACTTAAATTGCTGAAATGCTGCCAATGGGATGCAGGCATCAAGAAATAACATTTGTTCCATGTGGCCAAAATCCATAGAGAAGCTCCATGAAGCACTTAATTTTTTAGTATGGCTGTAAATAAAGTTATAGAAAATTAATTGTGACATCCAGGAAACAACTTATAGATATGCTCCTGACATAGATTTTTCACCCTCCTTTGCAGCTGATGGTGCTGCACTGCAGGGTACAGATGGGACATTCCCCTCAGTGGAAATGTACCTGTTGATAGGCCAAGGGTGCAAAGCGGTTGAGAAGCTTCTGCAAGACAAATGATCATAGAATCACAGAATGGTAGGGATTGGAAGGGACCTTTAGAGCTCATCCAGCCAAATTTCCTTCTCAAGCAGATTTCCCTCAACCAGGGGGCACAGGAATATGTCCAGCTGAGTTTGGAAATCTCAGGAGAAGGAGCCTCCACACTCTCTCTGGGCAGTCTGGGACAGGGCTCCCTCACTCTCACAGTAAAGCAGCTTTTCCTTCTGTTTAAGTGGTACTTTCTGTGTTCCAGCTTTTGTCTCTTACCCCTTGTCCTGTCACTTGAGACAACAGAAAAAGTGTTGTTCCGTCTTCTTGACATCCACCTTTTAAGTACTTGTGTTAATGAGATCACCCCTTAGTTTTCTCTTCTCTAGGATGAACAGTCCC
>WBNH01003967.1:0-19401 GCA_013401255.1 Urocolius indicus
AACTAACAAATGATAGGACAAGACTAAGTGGGCTCATGTTGTGCCAGGGGATGTTTAGAGTGGAGATTACGAAGAACTTTTTCACTGAGAAGGTTGTTAAGCACTGGCACAGGCTGCCCAGGGAGGTGGTGGAGTTCCCATCCCTGGAGATATTTAAAAGCCATGTAGCTGAGGTGCTGAGGGACGTGGGCTGGTGGTGGGCATGGCAATGTGAAGTTAATGTTCAGACTGGATAATCTTAAAGGTCTTTTCCAACCAAAATGATTCTTTGATTCTATGATCATTGAATATCCCTCCTGATCAGAACATTCAGTGATTCTGTATTCATCAGTCTAATGTTGTTGGATTCGGGCAGTCTTACTGCTGTGTTTCCAACACCAAACCCAAGGTGAAGATGACAGTAGCGGCGAATGGAGCTGCAGCAGAGCCAGCAACAGCCTGGGCTGGCTTACAGGGCCAGCACTGGATTTAGGCAAGTGGAGGAATGGTTTCAGCTGGAGGTGCAGCTTCCCTCCTGCCGGGTGGTTATCCCAGCAGAGGGCACCCCTGGACTGTCAGATATCAGCTCGCAGCACTACAGGCTTCTGTGAGGTGTGAGAGTTTTCTTTGGATCCTGCCTGGCTCTGTAGTGTTGTTCAAAGCCCACACAGATTTACAGAGGCCAAATTAGCAATAGGACGGATGCAAGGGTGTGCATTTACTTTAGGTTCAGTGGTGTAATTAGACATAAATTGAGATAAATTGAGGGTTTGATAAAGGAGGAATGAAAATTAAGCGGAGAAAGAAATAAATTTGTGTGTCTCGGTTCAGTGTTACTTTTTGAGTATTTTACAGCTGCTTTGGCATAACCTTGTTGTTTGTCTGCTGTCTTGCAATGCTTTCTGACATTAATTTGTGAATCATTACTGAAATTAGTTAGATGTTAAATATTTTTCAAAAATCAGACCTGATTTTTATTTTTTCTGGATGAAGGGTAATATTGTGTATTCTTTTGAAAAAAGTATTAGTGAATTCCTACCCTTACACTTATGCCTATACGGTATTTTTGAGAGAGGTTCTGGTATCTTTCCCTATTCATAGTGCCGCTGGGAATTCCAGAATTAATTTCCTCTCTCCTTTTAGGGTATCTGAAAGGGAAGATTGTCTTACTCTGGGAACATCTGTTTGTTGCCATCAGTTTAGTACTTGGCTGCTGCTTTGCATGTCAGATCCTGCATGCAAGCACAGTGTTCTTCACATTCACCTGTGTTGCTTACAGGAGAAGAGTCTAACATTCTCATTTTTCTTCCCTGTCTCGACTCAGGTTTGGTTTTGTGGTTCAGATCTTTCTTGCAGTGCTGCTTGCCTTCTGTGACTGGACGCTAAACCCATAGTGAACATTGTACAGATGAAAAGCAAATATTTTTTCAAATCAGCTAGCTTGGTTAATAATTACTGCAAAAGGCAGGGAAGCGTGAGAGCTAAGGTGGCTATTGCTCTTTATGCCTGTGTTTAATTTAGTAAGCCAGCTGAGGTGTATCTGTTAATGTCAGGACCTGTTCTCTGGCCTGGAAGGCAGCTGGCACAGTATGGCTACATCCACAGGATTAAGTTTTACTACCTGCAATGGTCATCTGTACCCAAGCTGGCTGTTATGTGGTCTCTTCACTAAGCTAAATCTTGGACTGAAAATTTATCTGGGGGAGTGCCAGCTGCTCAGAGTCAAATTGTGCCAGAGGTTGTCAGGTTCCAGTAGAAACTGTAAGAGTCTTTATAGACAGTCTCAGGTTCCAGTGCCTGTGAATATGCCTGCTACCGTTTAATTTGTTCGTGTGGATGCAGTTAATAGATTGTCTATAACTCATTTCCCATCTACTTCTGTGCATTTTGTTGGGCTGATTTTCTTCTATTACTGTGTTCTGGAAGAACTCTGCCTTTTTCCCAAGGTGTGGTGCTTGAGTCTCCTCATCTTTTCTGTTGCAGTATTAATTAGGATTCACTCTGCTTTTTCACCAACTTGTGTTACAGAAGGAAAAGAGCTGGACCCTAGTAGAGGACCTGTGCTGTACACACTCCACTAGCGCTAATTTGGGGGATTTTTTTTTTTCCAATCAAACTCTATACTCGATGAAACACATTGATAGATGATGGGTCCATGGAAGACCATGCTGAATATATCGTCTGCATACCACAGTCACAGAGCATGACAGTCGCTCTCCATTACACCTGTAACATCACTTAGAGACAGTGTTTTGTTTGTGTGTGGATTTTGTGTGTTGATTTTTTAAGATCTTGAATTAAAAACTTATTGTAGGGTTGATGCCACACCACTTCTAATCAGCATCCCTGTCGTTATTGCTTTCCTTGTAACGTCTTGGGCCTTATTTCTTCTCAGCCTTCCTGTCTCTGTCTGCAGAAGGAATGACTCCATTCACTGTTGGCATCTTGTCTGTGTATGAGAATCTGTAGGCCATGGCCAAGTTATCAATTTCTGTTTTCTTGTGGATAAACTGCATAGTCAAGGGTCAGATGAGGTCATTGGCCTTTGGTTTCTGTATCAGGTGCTCTGCAGGGCAGCAAACGTTGAAAGTTTTTTAGGCTTTAAAAGCCAGAAGGGCACTGAAGCCTAATAGGGCTGAGAAATGTCTCTTCTGGCTCAATGTTGAAAAGGTTCAAGTTGCTTTCTCCACAAGGACACCTTCCTGACTGGGGTTCTCTTCCCTTCCATCTTTCAGGGCTGGGCATCATGTAGCTCAATTTTAATGGACAAGAGTTTTTGCTGTCAGAGAAAAATACCTGGAGCAGCATCTTCCCAGTGTTTCATTAGTTGATGAGTCAGACAAATGGACTCTGGGTATCTGGCAATGAACTTCAATTCCATTAGGGAGTGGATTTTAATAACAGAATTGGAAGACTAGCAACAAAGCCCAGGGATTCACTGTGTAGATAACAGGCTTTTACTAGGCTATAAGTAAAGCTCCTTGGTAATAAGTGTTTTTCCTCTTCAGTTTGCAGAGTTGATGTTTTACAGAACTTAAACTTCTACTGCTCACATCTCTCCTGTGAAGAAGCTTACCCAGGCAGCATGTTTCATTGCAGGTTTCCAAGAAGTACAGTGAGATAGAGGAGCTCTACCAGAGGCTGACAGCACGATATCCACGGGCTTCTCTTCCGCTCTTGCCTAGAAAAGTTCTCTTCGTGGGGGAATCTGATATCTGTGAACGAAGAGCGATGTTCAATGACATCATGAAATTCATCTCAAAGGATGAGAATCTAGCAACGAGTCCTGAGTTACTGGAATTTTTAGGTAACTGAAAGATGTGAGTGTCCCCTCTCCCTAAATGTGCTTGATAAAAGCGTTATTAAGGTCTTGACTCGGATAGAAAAACTTAGAGAAAGCTGTCACTGAAAATGTCCTTTTGTACATCTACAGTGCTGCATAGTCATATTTGCTAGTGTTTTTCCCTGCTCTCAGTGGACACATGCCTCGTTCAGAAGTTTTGATACTGCAGAGCTTGTTTTGAAGGTACCCATCTCACTGTCTTTGACTTCCCTAAGCTGTGATTCAGAACATGTAAGTTTAGAAGGCTAAATAATCGTTTATTAGTAATCATTTTAAAAGGCTAAATATTGTCAGTGGAGAGATGGACCCAAAAGGGACAGTCTCCCCTTAGTGATCAGCTCTTCCACATTTTGTCTGGTTTTCCATCCCAAAGAATTTGTTAGGTCTTGCTGAAGAGGGTCCTATTGACTCTGAGAAAAATTTGAATAAAAGGCAGATTCTTTTTTAGTTAAACTCTTTCTCTGGCCTCTTTTTTTTTTTCATTTTCCTTAGCCTCATGTCCAGCTCTTGTTGTCTCTTACAGTGATTCATCGAGTTCCTTGCTTATGTTCCTTGGGCATAGCAGGGAGTCATTGAATGAATGGAACAGATGGGCTTCAACTCTTAATTGAGCTGGGAGCTGCTGAGCAAGGGATACTTCAGCCTGGTGCTGTGCAGGATTCTCAGTGTGGCATTAGTTTTAGGGAAGTGAAGTTGCAAGGTGCTAGCAAGTCACCAAGTGTGAACAGGCAATTTTGCAAGTGTCAGGTATGGCCAGGTTAGAAGTTCTGTGTGACTGGAAGCTCCCTGAAGTTAAGAGGGGCAAAATTGCATAATATTTGGCAAATTCCCTTTGCTAATAAGGTTTTGGAGTGTTTGTGGGTCTTTTTTTTCCTTTTTTCCCTGGCAGTGTTCTCTTGAAAGTAGACCACCTGTGCCGAGAATCCAGAATTCATGTTGATTACCTCTGCATGCTGATTAATCTAACCATGGTGCACATGTCTACAGCTGAACTAGTCTGGACTGTCTTTATGCTGTGGATACAGACCGGGTCTCACTCTGCCAAAACAGGTGGAATTCAGTGCATACACTGCAGATCCCCAAGGCTGTTGTGTACACTTACCTTACATTTATACTTAACCTTAGAGATGCTGAAAATGTAGTCAGTATATTATGGGATGTGTAGGGAGAATCAACATAGTAAAACACAGATGACTGGGAGGATAAAATAAGCAACATTCTAACATTTGCTATCTACCCCCAACCAGCATTCTCCTGCTTTTAAGAGGAGCACAGACCACTCACTCAGTGTAGACACCCACGTTTAGTTGATGAAGTCTGCCCTGGGTGGTTTGGCAGATGTAAGCATGAAAAGCTGGATGAGATGTCTCTCCCATGTGATCTTACTTCCAACACTCAGAAGGCTGAAACTGTGACTTTTATCCATCACTAGCCTATTTTTAGCCAGTCTTATTATTTCAAATTGCTTTCCTGAACATCCAGAGGCTCCACAGCAGGGAGTAGTTCTCTGCTCATTCTCCTGGGCTTTGCATAAAGCAAGTACGGTGAGAAGACTTGGTCAAAGTGCATGTTTCAGTTTGCTGAATTTGCTCAGTCGGATGGATCTTGCACACTGGCGGAAAGTAGAAGTTCAGACTTGATTTTTTAGTGTAAATTGAAGAGCTGCTGTGGAAAATTTTTCATGCTGTTCAATGCTCTAACCCAAATGAATTAAATTAGTAGCAAAAAGTGGACTCTGTCTCAGCTGGCTATGTGAAAGGTAGCTATCTATGTCTAAGGAGGGTATTTATGGCCTCTCTGAGGGCAGTGGAGAGAAATAGGCACTGCAGAGAAACTCCTCAGACAACTCTGTTTGCACGCGATGAATCACCATGTAGAAATTCTATTGTTTCTACTGATTATAGAAGGAACATAAATAAGCAGATGTGCTGCTATGTCTCAGATAAAGTTCGTTTCCTCTGTCTTTCTCTGCTTAACTACTTGAAATCCGTAAACAGATCAGACACATCAGTGCACAGAAGGCAGAGTCAGAAATGTTAAAAGAGTTTCTCAAAAGCCGATTGTGTCCTTCAATCCACGAACAAACCCATCAGGAACAGGTGCGAGGTATTAAATAAAACCAGGTTGTTATCTTGTGTATTGAGTTTTGCAACCATTATTGTATTTTACAGGAACAAAATCTACTAGTGCTGTTGACTTCAAGGGTAAAAACTTTCCTGATGACAAAGAGAAAGAAGATGAGTCATTGGATTTTTTCAAGGAGGAGAAGACGCCTGACTTAATCTCACAGCTTTCATCATTGGAAAATGCCAAGAAAGGGGAGAAAAAAGAAGAAGAAGAGGAAGAAGATTTAGACCCTCTTGGTATAATCAGGTATGGCTGGTAATGCCTTTTTTATTTACGTTTCAGCTTAGCTTTCTAAACAAAAAAGGGTTTTCTATGTCACTATCCCCTCATCCCAGCGTTTTATAACGTTGAGCATTTTCAGTTGAGCGTCACAGAGGAGAGGCCTCTGCAGTTCATGGAGGTGCTTCAGTACAGGGCAGAGTAGTACCCCTGTAATGCATTCCTCAGGAAATCCAAGTGACAGAGGGACATTGTGAATGCCTTAATAACAGTCTCAACTACAGTGGGCACTTTACTGGACACTGTAGGATCCCAGCACAAATGATAAAGATGCCAGGGTCCTTTGGATGTACCCATCTGGAGTACAGTGGTGTTTACTGGGTCTGGAACTGCTTTTCAGCTCACGTCTACAAAGAGGTAGAGTTATAGCACCATAAAGACCAAAAGAGCCAATGTTTCAATCCTCATGTTCACAAATAGGCTATTCTTTCCTTCTTCTATTATCAGAGGGGGTCACATGCTCAGTGCTGTTAAGGCACTATCAATAACAGCTTGAGAAATAGTAATTGAGTCAAAGCTTGCTGATATTACTATCTGGGTCTACTTACCTGTCCAGTAATTTTCAGACAGTTACTGTCTTCACTTCAGGATGGAACTTCTTACTTAATTCCCAAAAACATTTCTAACTACTGAAGCCTAGAAGCAAATTTAATTTCTCGATGGCTGGGATCATGAGTAGTGACTACTGTTTTTAGGGTGTCTTGGGCTTTAGATGCCCAAATAGAAAAGACTTACCTGTTCTTGATCTTCAGTAACCGCTAACTGACTCAGCTGAATTGTTTCATCCCTTCACAGTTACCAGCCGCTACTGATTGTTCTTTGTCTCGCACCCAGACAGTGCTTTCAAAATGCTTCTTCACAGCAATAGACAGTCACTGATAGTAATAAGCCAGAGCAGAGCCCTCTCTTAGTGTTTCCCAATTAAGTTTGATTCATTTCTAAGGGGAACGTTTACTCCAGACTCTGGTAAACCAGAGTCTCCCACACCAAGTTAGGTCAGGGACACTGGTGAACACTGGAATCACCACTTGGACTTTGCTTCTGATGTTATGTATATGTATAGTTGTTGATGTCCAGATACTGTCCTTTTTTACTTGAAGTATTTAATCCTTTACGTATCACCAGGAAACTTTAAATATTATTCTTCTGACAAAGCATGTGCTTAATTACTCAGCATCAAAATTACTCTTTGGTTGAAGAGTTTAAAAAAGTTAAATGCTATTTACAATGAGAAGTTAGATAAGGCAGTACTTCCCACAAAATGGTCCTTAGCTGGGAAGTTTACCAAAAAAGCTGCCCTTTTTTGGATAGGAAAATGATCTGTTGGGTTAGCAAATGCAGCGTTGTATTTTCCAACTTGCGACAAGTAGAAGCTATAAAGAACTTGCTGTGCCAAGACAAGCTTTTCTGCTCTGCACAGTTTGACATAGCATTTGAAAGTCTTGATTATTTTTGTCTCATAATGTCTTGAAGGATGACAAGATCTGCTATTTAATCCTCATTTAGTTTATTGCTTCCATTCCTTTTGAGAATAGAATTCTTACTGAGTCACAATAACTGCATTTATATAAGAAATGTGGTCTTTACTGGTACAGAGCTGCAGCATGACCAGTGGTGAGCTATCTATAAAGAAATGTCCATATGTATTTCTTATTATTTTTGTAAATCTCGCAGGCACAATGTCAAAGCAGAAACATGGGAGTGGAAATGAGAATGCTGAATCTGATTTTACATTATCTCTATTAAATAACTCATTCTGCTTCTATGGAAGATGTTTTCAGTTCTCATCAGTAGAGATCAGATTAGACACAAGCATCATATCCCAGCTTTGTGCCATCTAGTAATAGGTGTCTTGGTAAGAGGCCAAAGGCAGGAGCTTAGCTGTCAGTGGATGTGGGTTCCTTGGGTGACCATTTTAGGGTGTCATGTATGCCCATTAAAATGTGATGTGTTTATGTGCTTCAAAGAGCTTGCAGGCCTCACAAATTTAATGCATCAGATGTGCTCGAAGTTACTTTGGGATGGGAATGAATAAAAAAGGATGTTATGCAGACTGGATAAATATGTCTAGCAGTAAGCTGCTCCCTAATGCCCAGTAAATTCAGGTTAAAAAAGAAAATTAATCAATGATCCTTTCCCCTGTGAAAAACCTTTGAAAAAATGTAAAGTCAGCACTGAAATGATCCAGTCTGTTCCAAGCAGTATTGGTGGCCAGGGTGCGATGAGCAGCACAGCTCTGACCTAAATTGCATCATGTGTTTGGCATAATCTTACAGATTTTTTTTTTCTTTCTGGATGAGGATGAAACTGCTCCGGTAGCACAGGCCTCCGTATGTTGTCAGCACGCTTCATTTGGTAACAACTTTTCCATCTGGGCCAGAAGGCTTGGATTTGACCCAGCACTGCTGCTGTGCTGCTGAACCATCAGATATACAGTTAGATATACTGGCCCTAGGGGAAAAATAATAATCTAGGGTCCTTTTTTTTCTGGTTTTGTATTGCTGGTGATTGTACAGGTGGAAGCTCATAATGACTGTTTCCTCTTGCTTGGAGGAGACATCCCCCCAGTTGTGCTCATTCTCTTCCTCGTGTTCAAGACTGTGTCTGAGTTGCTCTTTCATGTCTAGTGGATAATTCACTCGCCAGTTCTACTCTTCTGCTTTTGTGGGTCTGCAAAACCTCCACAAACTTTGTGTTTCTTTGCTGTATGATTCTGATTCCCAAGAACTTTCCTTCTCTGTTAGCAAGGTGATCTTGGGCCATGTCTGAGATTCTTAACAGCAGAAAGACTGGGTTTTTTGTTTGCTTGTTTTCCTCCACAGGCCAGGTTCTTTCTAGAGTAAAAGATGCTCGTAATTAGGTTACATTTTTGAGGTACACTGTTGAAATTAATTTAAAATACCGTTTTGAGGGATATGCCTTCTCCTCTCCTCCCTGCCTCTCTTAATAGTTTACAGTACCGTTATTCTAGTGTATTGTCACCAGTTACTCTGTAAGCTTTCCTGGACATCTGTAGAAATCTTTTGTGCTTTGGACAGAACATACAGGTCCTGTAAAAACCACGATCATTAGAATATCACTTTGTTAAAATGTTTTAATTCATTTGTAAGTGGGAAGTTAGATCTGTGTTGTACTCCAATTTGCAGGGATAATATTAAATATCTGTCTCTATTATTCATCTTTAAGTGAGCACAATACTGCTCTTTGCCACTCTTTAAATCTATTAATCTCATCATTTGCAGATATATCTTTCTAAGTGCTTAGTAGGCTGCCGTGGCATTTTGACAATATACCTGGGTTTTTAGAGGTGCAGTATCTTTTAACACTGCCACGTTTTAAAGGATTTTCTTTGTAAACTGCAGGATAGTTCTCTGTGGCTAGTCACAATTGCAGGGGTTTCTCCAGTTGGAATGCCTTCAGGAATGAAAGAAGACAGAATACTAAAAGAGCCTAATCCTCTGAAGCGAAAGGCATGGAAGATGTCCACAAGCTGGAGGAGCTGTTCACCCACAGCTTGGATATTATTGATGATACTGCTGAAAGTTCTGCAATGGAAAAAAGGTGTAACTTGCCAAGGGTTTGAGAAGATTTGCATGAAGAAAGCTGTCTGAAGCAGGAACTCAGAGCGGCATCAATGCTAAGTCAGCTTGGCTGTGCCAGAGGACGTTGGCTGAGGCTGACTGGGCAGTACCTGGCCATGTCTATACCATTACATTCTCCTGTCTTCCAAATTAGGTTTGCTACATCCAGAATGCTCACTGGAAATGGCTGTTGGGCTCTGCTGCCTCCTGGGCTGTGATTGGGATGGTTTAGGAGAAGGCAAGCTGTCCCATGCCAGATCAAGTATCAGGGACTGTCCCAACAGCTCAATTGTTGAATTGAGCTCCTGTGCTCAGGCCTCTGGTGTGAGGGTGTAGTGAGTTTGTGTGGCCAATTTTTGGTAGCAGGGCGCTACAGGGATGGCTTCTTTACAAAAGTGCTGCTGGAAGCATCTCCTGTATCTGCCAGGGCCAGCACCAGTTGTCTCTGAGATGGACCTGCCACTAACCAAGGCTGAGCCACTTTGTAACGGAGGTAACAGAATCAGAGAATCACTGAATGGTAGGGGTGGGAAGGGACCTTTAGAGATCATCTAATTCAACCCTGATGCAACACTTCTATGATTAACATATTAGAGAAGGGGAAGAAGTTGCTGAGCAGATGCAAAACTGCAGTAGCAGCAAAAAGGAATGAGAATGGGAGAACAGTATCTCCACAGATACCAAGGTCAGTGAAGAAGGAGGTGCCCAGGCTCTAGAAGAGAGATTCCCCTGAGATCTGAAGAGAGTGGTGAGGCTCGGTCCTTGCATCTGTGGAGTTTCGCAGTGGAGCAGATGTACAGCCTGTGGAGGACCCCACAGCAGAGCGAATGGATGCCCAATGGAGACTGTGACCTCATGGGAATCCCACACTGGAGCAAGTTCCTGGCAGGGCCTGCAAACATATGGAGAGAGGAGCCCACACCAGACCAGGTTTGCTGTCAGGACTTGTGACTCCATGGATGAGACCCATGCCAGATCAGTTAATGAAGAACTGTAGCCCATGGAAAAGACTCAAGTTAGAGAAGTTTCTGGAGGGCTGTCTCCCATGAGAGAGACCCCACACTGGAGCAGTGGGAAGTGTGAGAAGTCCATCTCTGGAGAGGAAGCAACAGCAAAGTCCATCTGTGATGAACTGACCATAACCCCCATTCCCTGTCCCCCTGCGCCATTGGAAAGGAGCAGGTAGAGACTGTGGAGGAAGGGAGGGGTTTGGGGTGGTGTTTTAAGATTCAGGTTTTATTGCTCATTTCCCTACTCTCTTTTGTTAATAAAATCAATCCATTCCTCCCCAAGCTGAGCCTGTTTTGCCCGTGACAGTAATTGCTGAGCAATTTCCTTGTCCTTATCTTGACTCATGAGCCTTTGGTGAAGGGTCTAGAGAAACGGTCTTATGAGGAGCGACTGAAGGAGCTGGGGATATTTAGCCTAGAGAAGAGGAGGCTGAGAGGAGATACGATCACTCTCTACAGCGACCTGAAGGAGAGTTGTAATGAGGTGGAGAGCAATCTCATCTCCAGTAACAAATAATAGAACATGAGGAAATGTGTTCAATCTGCACCAGGGCAGATTTAGATTGTACATTAGGAATAACTTTTTCACTGAGAGGATTATTAAGCATTGGAATGGGGCTGCCCAGGGAGGTCATGGAGTCCCCATCCCTAGAGATATTTAAAAAATGTGTAGATGAAGTACTGAGGGATATGGTTTAGTTGAGTGATGGACTTAGTTTGAGGTTAGTGGTTGGACTTATCTTAAAGGTCTTCTCCAACTGTAATGACTCTATGATTTCTCTCTCCCCTGTCCAGTTGAGGAGAGGAAGTGACAGAATGACTCATTGGGCACCTGGCACTCAGAAAAGGTTAAATCACCACAGAAAGAACTACTAAAAAATAGTGGGGCCCTGAGGGAGCCCACAGGGGTTAGCTTGCTGCTGCTACTGTCTATGCTCCCAGTCTGCCCTTAGGGTTCCCTAGTGTTACCGGTTCTCTAGGGAATTCAGACGACCAGTTGTGGTTTTTTTAACTTGATCCAAGAAGAATGAAATTAGGCATTTCTAGCTTTGAATCTTAAAACAGTTTTAAAATCACATCACAGTAACTGGATTTTGTCTTCTCCCTCTCTGAGTGAACTATACTGTTTATTATTTGTAGGTTGAAGTCAAGACCTTTAGCATTTCTCGTCTCACCTTGTAGTTAAAACGACTGAGTACTCGTATCTAGTGTACTCCAATAAATCTGAGAGAGCAGCTAATTAAAATGACTCAGAACCAGCTCCTCTGAACAAAGCAGCAACAATTTTGCAAAAGGAGTGTGACTACTTCATGGTTTAAAGCATGCAGCTTCCTTTTTGGTGTATGCATTTCTTCAGCTGCAATTAACTTCTGAGGCATTATTTGTTCAACAGCGTGGGAGAGCTCACCTTTTCCTGTGCTTTTCTTTCCTGTCTTCACCAGCTCTCTGCAGCCCTCCCAGAGCCTCTCCTCCACATGCAGTTCCCTCCCTTCCGCCCTTTTTTCTTTGGTTCCCTAAATCTTTAATTGACAGTGTATCTTCCTTCAGCCCTAGGTTTTTTTTTCTGGCAAACTGCACAGAGTTCAGAGGTGAGTATTCCCCAGGCAAGAGCTCTTCTGTCTCCTCATGTGTCCTGGAGAGTTGCTGTCTCCACTCTCTACCATCCCTATTGTTTCAGAGGATTTCCCCTCTTGGCTTCTCCTCATCCAAATTTGTGCCTTTCCAGAGAATAAAGTCATGTGGGTAGGTGAAAGCTTTGCATCTGTTGTGTCTAAACACAGATACAGCTAAGTCCTGACAATAGTTAGGAAGGGATGGGGCTGGTGAGGGCTGACCTTTTGGAGGCCTGCTGCCAAAAGTTTTTTTAAAGCCTAGTGGCTCATTGTTGCCGGGGTCAAGCTCAAGCACCACTGGTGCCAGAGGTTTGCCGTTGCTGGGTTTAGTTGGTGAGATTATTAAAAGACTTGGGGGCCTTTTCTGGCTGCAGATGAAATGGGCTATGGCAGAGACGGAGCAACCAACCAGCCAGCCTTGGCCTTACCAGAAGCCTGCAAAGTCAGGCTAGCTGCTGGAGGAGGCAGGTTGGTGCATAAGCCAGCAGTTGTTTCTGGATTGCATCCTACACCTTCATGTCTCTTAATGGCATCCAGACTAGGGTTTAACTGCTTAGTTGTTCATCCCAGTGCTCCCTTTCCTTCCCTATTTTTCCCTTGTTGTAGCAGAAGAGCCTAGAATGGCCTCAGCCTTTTGCCTTTGGGAAAGAAATGGGTGGCGTTTGGTCTTGCTTCGTCTGCCAAAAACCTTGGGCGGCTAAGAATGGCTGATGAAGAGACAGAAACCGGCTTAAGGGGAGTCCTGTATTCAACATCTTTCCAAGTGGTTTTATTGATGGAGTGCCCAGAGCAATAATAGGTGAGGGCAATGTGCTTGCTGCTGGATTTTCATCTCCAAGGAAGAGAATTTCTGCAGGCTGGAGTGGTGTCATGGCACAGCTGCTGTCTGCTAGACAGATGGTCTGGAGCAAACTTGTCAAAATGCGCATTCAGCTGCTGTGCCTTCTGGCCCTTGGTTGGCAAGGTTGGACTCCTGCTGCTCCTCGGGATGCTGCTCCTCAGGCACTCTCCTGCTCCTCAGCCACTTGTAAATTCACAACTGCCTTTTGGTCTAGCCAAGTACACGCATGACTTCCCCTCTGAATCCAGTAGGATTCATATGCAGCAGTAGAAATATTTGTCTGTCTTTCTTGATCAGGTGAGAGAGACCGAAAGTGTCAAAACATACAAGAACAGAGAAGTTACAGGGGTTTTTTAATGCAATTCAGATGTTTAAAACAATAGACAAGGAAAGAAAGAGCCTTGTTTTCCTATCCATGCTCACAGCTGTGAAGCCTTCAGAGCTCCAAACAGGCAGGTCTTTATTTTCTGTCAGTTCTTGAGTCACAAGTTAGGTTGCAAGGCATGCTTGAATATCACTTTGCCAAGAAACACAAGTATTTGTCACAATTCTAATCCAGCTACTGTCAAATTGGCAACTTGCAAAATCCTAGTAAATGACTCCGTTGGTCTTCTACTGCAACATTTCTGACGGTTGAGTTTTTTTTTCTGAAAACCAAAGACATAGTCTGATATAGTGTTCTTCCCTATCAAAGAGAGGGAAAAGATAAAAAGGCAGCAAATAAATCTGTTTATAGGTGCCTGGTGGATGTTGTTTTCCCATGCAATGGGTTTTCCTTTCTTGTCTGCCTCCAATCCTGTCTCCTGAGCACAGCTTCCCACGTGTTTCTTTACTGCAAATCTTTCTGTCCCCCCAGATGGAAGGTTGAAGGTGATTGAAGGAAAACAGTGGAAAATGAGACTGTGTTCAGGTATTGAATCTCACAGAATCATCCCTATTCATTCTGTGTTCTGTCTTCTGAGTAGAAGAAACATATTCTCTTGGAATATGTTTTACTTGGGAAAACTCTGCCAAGGCTTATGTGGCTCCAAGTGGTGGAACCAAGAACCTTTTCTAGCTGTACCAGGGGAATCATATTGGATGTGTGAAGGACTCAGACCTCTTGTTGCTGTATTGTAGTAGTGCTAACTCAGTGTAAGTGCACTCAGGAAAACAGAGATTTTCTGATGCTTCTGGGCTTTTAGTGGGCAGATGTTAAACCCAAAACATTACAGTACTCCTTCAGGAGAACATGTTTGACAGCTGATTGCAGAACCCCTGCTGCTATGTCCACTTTTGGCAATCAGAAAGAACCATACCCTGGGAACAGAGCTAGGACATTCAGATTGTCAGAGAGGTTTGAAGAGGAGTAGGTGCATACCTTACAGATCTAAAGTTGGTTCCTCTGTGTTTTCTTTTATTCTGGGAACAATCACTTCTCTGACCTAAGGAGAACTTGTGAGAGTGCTCTCCCGGGCCAACATTGTCCTTACTTGCATTCGTATTTCCTGGTCTAGTGTTGGATTTTTGGTGCTGTAAGATTATGGAGTCATTATTTCCCCAGGTTTTATGTGACATGTTGAAGCAATTTCCTTGGTTAAACTTCAGTGGTGAGTTTCAGTCATGGCTGGCTTGAGTGACTCCAGTACATACACAGTTGGAACGTAAGGAACCTTTGGGAAAGAATTTAAGTAATTATTTTAATGTGCTTCATTTTCTTTCTGATTAGAACACTGAATGTACTTTAATGAGTTTTATAAATAGTAAATTTGTGTTTATACCATCATCCTAAACCCAAAGGGGACCGCAAATAACTCTGTCATCTGTGTAGTGTTAGAGCTGTGTGTGCCATCCAGCAGCACTTTCAAACAGAACACAAACGTAACTACACTTGAAGGGAAATGCCGCAAGGACTTAATAGCTTAGTGCAACTCTTCATTGCAGCGTCACACAGTAAGTGGAGCGCACGTAATTCAGCTGGAAATGCAGGAGGAATTGCACCAATGTAAATAGCCAGCTTGGAATTTGACCAGCTTGCTGAAATAGGTATGTCTGCTTTTAAGAAAGATATCACGGGATTTGTGATGTGCCCGATTCATTGTTCACACTCTGTTAAAGTAATGAAACTTTCCACACACTTTTGTCTCTATAGAGGAATTGTAGAGCCATGTCAGGGAACTGGAATGAAATATCATTGCCACTAGCTGGCACCAGCTTTCAAATAGTTCCCATAGTCCTCAGAGTGAAGCCTCAGCTTTTGATTTCCCCGTCCCATTTCACAGCCACGCGCGGTCATTTGCAGCAGTGCAGAACTGAGCCGCAGGGAAGGTGTGAGGAGGCTGCCCTGAGCCATTCCGCAGCATTCTGCTCAGCAAGTCCCGACTTTGCCGAGGCAGGCTCATAGGAGGCAGGAGATCCTTTAGAAAGGGTACAGGATAAATTTACAACTCCACAGAATCAAAAGCGTCTTGTTTCTTTTTTTAATTTTTACTTCTGCTTTGGAAGGGGATTGAACATGATGTAATTGGGCAGATTTAAGCATGTTTTGTTTCAGGGACTTTACAATAATGGGATGACTCACGTCCTTAATTAGAATAAAAAAGTATTACCTCATCGATGAGCCTGCTCCTTTCACCAAGGCATAGGGAAACCTTTAATCAGGCAACGGCTTGTACATGAGACAGACTGCTAAAAAGAGATGGATTCAGGGGTGCCCTGGTGCTTTTCTGTTCACCAAGTGTAACAGATTTGTTTGCTCTAGAAGAATCATCTATGGGGCAAATGCGTGCTCAGTTTAAATCGAGATGGGAGACTTGCTTTTCCTTTTATCTGATGCTGTCACGTTCCTAATTCAGCAGACTTAATAAAACCATTGTTCCCTTTTCCCTGAGGATCTGCTGCAGAAGTTTCTGTCTTGGTTTCAAAAGATCAAAGAACTGGTTTTTTTCAAAACCGTTTTTGGAAGTGATCTGTAAAACTTTGCCAGAAATGCATGAATTAGTCAGTGTAACTATGGACTGGTACTAATTAACACACCTGGGGATCATATCTCTTGCCACTGCCCCTTGCAGCAGTTAGCCAGGTCTGGAATCATCTGAAGTGCTAGTGAAAGGAGGAATGTCCTTAAGGATAGACACACATCTGGGACTCAGCAGCTCTTCATTCTGCACTTGAATTTATCAGATCACGTCACAGTACTTAAAAGTTTGATCCCTCCATTATCCCTTTGGTAAAAGGAATATAATTGGTTTCATAGGTCTGCCTGGGGAAGCGTTTCCCTGTGTACAGAAATGTGAGATTCAGGTCGCTGTTGGTCACCGTTGTCATTGAAGTGAAATAAATGCTTTCTGTTACCTTCCTTAAATTTTAGTTAAGACTCAAAGCCTTTCCATATTTCCTGAGATGCCCAGTCACGTCTAGATCTCCCAAGGAAGGGTAAGACTGATCATTGCAGTGAAATAAGCAGCTGTGGTAGGTGGTTTGAATGTGGCTAAACTAGTAAATAAAAGCAGGCAGGAATGGTAGTTGTGCACGATGCCAACTGGGATGAAGTAGCTTGTGTCCAATGGCTTAATCCTTCCGCTCCCCAGAGCAAGCTGGCCACGTCCAAAACAGGAAGGGCCCAGAGCATGTACTGATCCCTAAACTATGTCTAGGCATCATTTGGAAAAGCAATAATTAGCCTGGGCCAAATTCATGCCAAGAAGCATACTAAAAGCTCACAAGACAGACACTGTGTGCTGTTCTCTCAGCCTAAGCCCTGACCATGCTTATTTGCTTGTATCGATGATGGCTTTTTGTTGTTAACAGGGCAGCCTGAAAAAAAGTGCACATTTAGGAGTCGGGATTAGAACTGTTGAGGCCGCATAACAAGGCTTTTTGTGGTGCAGGTGGTGCTGAGTGTATGTCTGGATGCTCTGTGTTCATAAAATGCCAAGGGCATTTTGCAGCACTTATATAGCTGGCTGCTGTGGCTCCTGTCAGCTAGTAGTCTGTTGAGTGACGGTGGGCACAGCTCAGGAGCTGGCCCAGGGCTGGGTGGATGCAGCCTGCCTATTTTGGAGTATGACAGCTCAGCTGTGTGTGAGCCATGCTGTGCTAGTTGGCTGAGAAGAGGTGCTACTGTAGGCTATTATCTGAGGTCTGCTCTCTGATCCATGATTTTCTGTAATAACTGCTACTTATTTGGCACAATACACAAACTGGTCAGAGTGGCTTGGATGGAAGATTTCAAAGCTTCTCTCTTCCTTGCTTTATTGCTTTTTGTCTGTAATAACAACCAAGGTGTTCTTGAAAGCATCATTAAACACAAAACATGGTGTCATGCCCTCAAAACCACCTTACAATATCATCTAGACCCATTTGCTAAAGACGTCTCATTTTTCCTCTGTGTGATGGGTTATCTGCCAGCATGGGCTGTTGCTGTGTTTAACAGTCTTGTCCTGGAAACTTGTTCCCGAGTCATTCGTCTTTGTCAAATGTGGCTGTGAGTGACAGAGGCATGGCCCCAACTCTTCCCATAATACGAAAGAAAGCATATGCTTTCTTAGGAGGCTCCTGAGGGCTAACCCTCAGTTCCTCCCTCAGGGGCTGTTAGAGCAAACCCTGACCTCACTGGAGTTGTTTGTTCAGTGGTGCTGCCAAGAGACAAGGGCAGTGCCACACAATGCATTATGCTCAAACAGGAAGGAGAAGCACGCGGTCCAGAGTTGCTGGCCAAAATCTTGAGGGAATTAGTTTTGATTCTTTGTGTCAAAGACATCCTGTTTAGGCTGTGGACAGCTCATTTCTGGTTTTCAGGACTGTGTTTCATTTCCAGTATGTAAAAGAAAGATGCTGGCGTGCTCTGCCACGTAGAGCTGCAGAGAGTGAATTCTAAAATGTTGTGAGATGTTTTGGAGTTACTCAGATGTTGCAGTCAATTGGCAATAAGCATTGTTTTAGTTGCCTTTAGGAGGTAGTGGGAGATGTAACCCAGCTTGTTGTATCCCTTACACTCATGGAGGGACTTGCTTGGTCTGCCAGTTGTTTGCTAGCTGTGGCTTACAGGAGGGAAGCCATCGTGGTGGTGTGTGCTGCAAGATGGATGCTACTGATGGATATTATGAAGGATGCCATGCTGTCCTTAAATCCTACAGACAAATGGACAACAGGGCTAAAGACAGTCTCCTTTCTGCTTGTTGCTTATCTGTTCCTCCTGGGAGAGGCTGGTACCCAGGACCCCTCACAGGAATCATTTCCCAAAGGTGGATGTGGAGAAGACTGCATCAAATTTGTCTTCATACACAGTCCTCTGGCAACATTCAGACATCCACCCACTCCGGCGTGGGGCTCTCCCCAGGCTGCAGGTGAATCTCTGCTCCCCCGTGGCCTCCATGGCTGCAGGGGCAGGGCCTCACCATGGGCTGCACCACACGCTGCAGATGAATTTCTGCTCTGGGCCTGGAGCATCTCCTTCCCTCCTTCCTCACTCACCTTGGGGTCTGCAGAGATGTTGCTGTCACACACGCTCACTCTGCTCTCTGACTGCTGTTCCAACACAGTTTTCTCCCTCCCGCCTCCGTAAACATATTGTCCCAGAGGCACTACCACCATTTCTGATGGGCTCAGCCTTGGCCAGTGAGGGATCCATGTTGGAACTGGCTGGCACTGACTCTGTCAGANCTGCTCTCTGACTGCTGTTCCAACACAGTTTTCTCCCTCCCGCCTCCGTAAACATATTGTCCCAGAGGCACTACCACCATTTCTGATGGGCTCAGCCTTGGCCAGTGAGGTATCCATATTGGAACTGGCTGGCATTGACTCTGTCAGACACGGAGGAAGCTTCTGACAGCTTCTCACAGAAGCCACCTCTGTAGCCCTTTCAGTACTAAAACCTGTCCACACAAACCAAATACAGCAGGTACCACTATCCTCCCTTGGGAGCGCAAGGGAAGATGAATGGAGACAGGAGTGAGGCCAGGAGCTGCAGATAGGAGCTGGGTGGGCAACCCACAGGGGCTCAGTGAGGAGCACAAGGCAGCTCCATGAAGCAGCATCTGGTGTTTTGGCCATTTTTGCTGTACTATATGTTTACAACCACACTGATCCTGTGGTATTAGTTCTGTCCTAGTCATGTGGCACAGGAAAGGGCTGCTGTAGCATTTCTTCTTATGGATCCAGATCCTGAAATGTCCTGGGTCTCTGTTTTCTGTCTGAAGTCATCATTCTGTCTTTCAGTATTACCACTGCCATTGTAACACCAGGGAGTAGGAGCTTAAAACATTGTGCAGTTATTTGTAATTGCTAACCCCCTGCTGTCATCAGTATCATTTCATCACTTTTCCACTAGTCCCTCATACTGACACAGATTAGTGGTACAACTTCTACTTCCCCTGGGCTGCCCCAGGTGGTGGTGGTGTCACCATTCCTAGAGAGATTTAAAAGATGCATAGATAAGATGCTGAGGGATGTGGTTTAGTTTAGTGATGGGCTTGGCAGCGTGAGGTTAGTGATTGGACTCGATCTTAGAGGTCTTTTCCAACTGTAATGATTCTATGATTCAACAGATCTCCTTTACCAAACCTCAACTAATTTCTCACATCTCTCCACCTTACTAGATGGCTTAGTTGCACAAGATTCTCCACTGATGTAAAATGGCATAATTTTA
>WBNH01003967.1:26766-94368 GCA_013401255.1 Urocolius indicus
TTTTTTTTTCCTTAAAGAGTGTAATTTTTGTAGGATCAAAACATAAAGCTGGAGCTTGTTCCTGAACATAACTCAAATTGTCTTGAATAGTGACCTCAACGGAAACAGAACAAGAAGTAATGTCTGACAGAGTTTGTTAAGTCCAAACTGTTTGCCTAATTTTGTTCCTGGTACAGCTTTCTTTCTCCAGAAAGATTTTATATTTATTTAAGATTTAACATGAATTTTGTCTTTTATTGAAAACTGACTGATGAATGTCCTTTTTTCTTTTTTGTGGTCAGCAGTTACAACTAGTTACCAATCATAATCAGCTTCAAGCTCTTCCCTTTGATAACTTACCTACTGTTGCCCCTGCTTATTTTTATCTTTTTTTTTTTTTTTCCAAAACCCTTCCTTCTGCATTTTCCTGCTTTCCCATTGCAGAGTCCTTTTTCAGTTACATCTCTGTTTTTTTCAAAACCATAATTTGACCAACAGTAGCCTTTAAAGAAGAAGAAGAAGAGAGGTCTAGAAGGTAAGAGGTACATGATGCAGGTGAGGGGAAACCAGGGCTCAAGATGACAAGAAGGTCTGATAGGCAATCCTGTGGATTCTGGAGGTGCAGTGAGAAAGTCTCTGATACTGGCCAGAAATTTGGGGAAATGTATTGAGGAGGAATGAAAGGAGGAAGGAGGATGATATTAGGCAGAAACTGCAAGGACTGGGCACAGAAAGTAAAAGATGCTCCAGAGCAAAATTCAATTTTTCTCTCCTTTTATCAATTTGATATCAAGCCTTACTAAACTTACAAATAGGGAAAGAGAATTAGAGGCATAATAAAAGCTGGTATACACTAAGCCCTGATCCTGCCATCATCATGCTTGCCTTGTAGCTCTTTTTCTACTTCATAGACTGAACAACAAGACATAATATTATTTCCTCCTCGTTCCACCAAAGCCATGGAGAAGAACAAAAAAGAGAGAGTTCTGGTTTCATTCCTCCTTGCTTGTGGTGTCTGAGTGCGTAAGTTAATGCAGAGAGAGCTCAGGCTTACTCACTACAGAGGAGATACCTGCAGTGCTGCAGTGAGATCCTTGATCACTGTAGCTGGAGGATAGGAGCTTCCATTGTCGTGGTCCTGCTTTGAAGAGAATGGTGGGAAGTCCCAGGACTGTTATGTCTGTGCTTGAGTAAGGGACTATTATTGACCAAACCAAAAAAAAGAAAATGGCAACATGATTCTAGCAAGACTTTAATAAGACTTTAACACTGGAATACAGGCTGCCTAGGTGGGTTGTTGAGTCTCCTTCTCTGGAGACATTCAAAACCCACCTGAATGAGTTCCTGTGTGATCTACTCTAGGTGGTCCTGCTCTGGCAAGGAAGTTGGACTATATGATCTTCCGAGCTCCTTTCCAACCCTTAAGGTTCTGTAATTCTGTAATGAATGTTCTGTTTATTACCTACTGATTATATCTGATTATCTGCCTTTCTTTCACCTTACCAAGCATCAAGGCACTGCTCAGCAGCCCATGCTTCTTTGTGTTATACTCTAACTTTTCTAATTTCTAAAATAGCTTTATCTTCAGCCTTCTGTAAGCTCCCTGAATTGCTAAAACGTATTGAGTAGTTACAGCCAGGGTGCAGAGAAGTGCCTGGCCATTCTTTTTTTCAAAGTACATTACTGTGTGATACCTGGTATTGCATATTTGAAAACCTGCATCATTGACACGAGTATCAGCACAAGAACTATTTCCCTGCTGTCAGAAACCCTGAAAGTACTGTTCCACTGCTTTGCAGATCAAACCCAAAATGTTAGTGAGTATTTTTGACTTTTTCACATCATTACTTGCAACTTTATTATGCCTGTCTTGTTCTGGAGCAATGTCCTTGCTCTGTTTCAATTTAGTCATGATTATATTTTGAAACTTGTCTTTTGTTGTCCTTAACTTGCTTCAGCAAGTCACACATTCTGGTTCAATCCAGAAAATCAAAGGAAAACCATCAAGTAATTCCCTTTATGTTAATTTTCTTTCTTTTCAGCCTACTCTGTAACCCTTGTTCCCTTGCCAGATACATGACTGCCTGTGTGCTTTATTAATTATCAAGTTGAAAACTTTTAGGAAATGTTTTGGTATTATGACGGTTGCTAATGAGCTGTGTACTAAACACAAGTTAACCGTCTGTGCTCTTGTCATCTGTTTTCAAATTTTATTGAAAAAAAAGATATAATAGGAAGCTTAAGGACAGATTATGAAAACAGCTTGGCTTCTTGTAGGAAGAACAGGTACTCCTGAGTGCTGAGCCCTTCAGAAAAATCTCTCCACAAAAGTAGGTCCCTAGACGGGAGCTGAGCCCTTGAAAATCTGTTCCTTCAGGCTTTCTTCCCATCTGTTGCTCTGCTGGAACAATGATCCAAGTCTGGCCTAATTTGAGGGCTGCAGCGGGAGAAACTTCTTCTGCAATCAAATGCTTCTCTTCTGAATGATTTCTAATAGGAGATTTATCCCATCTAGTAGACGTTATCTTATTTTGGGACGTGCCAGGGCCATTTAAAACACTGAAAGCTAATGTGGCTTCTACAAGAAAAAGATGACACTGTGAGGTAAAATATCCCCGCGGCTAGCACTTGTCACGGTTGCTTAATGCTTGGCAGTCAGGCTGTGTTGAGCTGACGGGCTTAGAATTTCTATTGGCATCCCTTGCCCAAAGTGGATGAGAATGACCCCTTTTGTCCTGTCTGTTATTATTAGGCAGCCTTGGAAAATGAGCAGTGTAGAATGAAAAGAAAAGGGCAGATGACATTTTGTTTTCTGTGTGAACTAGTGTGTAAGTTCTTTGTTTTTCAGAAATGGTTTTCAAGAACATGTGCTAATATTGCTGTTTTAGCAGTAGTTCCTTTGTTCAAGCCTGAACACAGATTTGTGGGTGTTGGGGTGTCCATTTATATTAGTGAGCTCTTTGCTTGTAAAATCCCATGGATACATAAAAGAATATGCATTTTCTAAATAATTCTTTCTAACCATTACTGTAATGTTCCTTTCATAGAATTATAGAATCATAGAATGGTAGGGTTGGAAGCAACCTCTAGAGGTCATCTAGTCCAACCCCTCTGCAGAAGCAGGTTCACCTAGATCAGGTCACACAGGAACGTATCCAGGCAGGTTCTTGAAGACCTCCAAGGAGGNGCATAACTTTATTTTGATAAAAAAAGAGTCATATTTTCAGAATAGTAAGCTCTGAAAATTTTTGTCTGTGCTGAGATTACACTTGCTTTAAATAACGACACACACTTCCTTTGAATAATTACACACACTATTTTAACCCAGCAGTGAGGATGGGTTAGGAACTCTGGTCTGTATGGCATGCAATAGACGTGCCCTTTCATTTAAGCTATAAGTCACCAAGTGTTAGGTCTGGAGATCCAATGTTTCAAACTCCAGCTGTCACTCATACAGATGTGGAAATTATCTGGTTTTGGAGTGTCTTAGTCATCCTCATTGCTGTTTTTTACAGCAGACCGGGTGGCTTTTCTGCATTATTGATGTGCTAGTGAGACATGGAAGCTGCCAAAGGGACCTACATTGTGTTGGTCAACAGTAATACGAGGATTACACTTCCAAAATAGGTTAGATTTGAAAGTGAATGTCTGCTGCTTGCATTTGCATAGGCGATTTGAGAATCATTTGGGAGCTGGGACTCTCAGGTGGATTTTCAAGCATGCCAACAGCCTGACTAGGTGTATTCATATATCCTGAGTTTTGATCATCCGGCTTTGGTCCACGTCAGTTAGGATACTAGTCTTTATCTGCATCCTAGGACTACCAAGATGATCAGGGGAAAGGCTGCAGGAACTGGGCCTGTTCAGCCTGGAAAAGAGGAGACTGAGGGGGCACGTCGTTAATATTTACAAGTATTTAAAAGATTCATGTCAAGAGGATGGTGTGGCACTTTTTTCTGTTGTCTCCAGTGACAGGACAAGTGGTAATGGACATAAGTTGGAAGACAAAAAGTTTCACTTAAATTTAAGGAAAAACTTACTTATTGTAAGAATGAGGGACGCCTGGCACAGGCTGCCCAGAGGAAGCGTAAAGTCTCCTTCTCTGGAGGTTTTCAAACCCAGGCAGATGTATTCCTGTGTGACCATGATGGAGGGGAACCTGCTTTGGCAGGGGTTTGGACTGGATGATCTCTAGAGTTCACTCCTAACCCCAGCCATTCTGTGATTCTACATCATTTATGAAGCAGTTTGAAACTCAGAGCAGAAGACGATAGTGTTGAGTCATTTTCACAGTACTTCATGTACAGAAGTCAGTGAGCATAAATAGGTTTGTCTGAACAAAGGATTTTTTGGGCTTATTTGAGTTTGTTAACATTTTTTGAATTCACTAGAGTGATGTTCCATTTGTTTCAGCACAAATAAGTATTAATGACATGGGTCCAGCTGAGTGCAGGTAGTTTCAAAATGTCAGATGCCAAGGTTGTAAGTGTGATATATGGAGAAGGTGCTAATGAAGTGCAGGGCTTGAATACAGTAAAACTTTGTGAGACTAAGTGTTCCTTCATTTCAGTCTTCCCAAATGCCTCTGCATCCCTGCACCAATTTGCTATGCCCTGGCACATCATGATCATCGAATCAACTATCCTCGCAGCTTGTCCTGTGTATGCCTAGCAACGTGTGGCTTCACAGTCAGCTCAGTTCCTGATAGAAACTCTGATCCCCTGTCCATAGGCAGGTAGCAGGAATATATAGAGAAGGGATGAGCGGGCAGGCAGACACACACTTCAGGCCAGCTGAAGCTGATGGTGAAACCAGAACCTCGGACTTCGAAACTTCTTACACACCATTTCTGATCCATTAGCCTCTGCTCAGCAGCGCACAGCCTGGACTGGCACAGCTAAATACAGAACCGTGGGAATCCTGTTTCCCAGTTAGAGTCTGACCTCAACAGAGTCCCTGTATGGATATGCTGGAATTACTTGGCAGCCCAACTGTGCCTTTCTTAGAAGGGTAGTGAGGGGAAATAACTTGAAGGCAGAAAAACAACTTCCTCTTGTTCCTACTGGTAGCAGTCAAGCCCTGTGGGTTTGGCCCTATGCCCTGTAACTGCCAATGGAGTCCCCTAGCAAAACAGAAAGCAAGCCAGCCTATGGGGGCTGATGTGGTGGCTAGACTAAACAGAGAGTTATTACCAGGACCTTTCACTTCAACAAATTTTGTTTTACATGCTGTTCTTTATGAGATTCTTTATGGTTCTTTTTCCTTTCTCAATATTTCCCACCATTCTGGTACTCTTTGCTGCAAATACTTTACCTAAGTACTAGTAAACTTTTTTAACTTTACTGGAGTGGAGACCTGTTGCTTGAAAATGTCTTTGTTCATGTGTATAAGTACCTGTGGCATAACAGACTGTTATGCATCAGGAGAGCTGTTGTAACTCTTTGACAAGATCCCTTGCCTATTCATAGACTTTTTGGCATTCTGTAGGTTGATAAGTCCTCATCTATATTGTCATTCATTTCTCAAAGAATACTTTGTAAGGCACGAATTACGCAGACAAAGGTTGCTCCTTCCCCAGTAGATGGGAATTATTTTTGCCTACTAATTCTATTTGTAATCAATTTGCCAGCTCTGAAAGACTCAGTCTGCTGGTTTTGTTGTTAAATACGCCTCCAATTTTTTACCTTTTTCTTTAATACTTAGCTTTTTTGAATGATAGATTTCTTACCACAGTTAATCAAGCAATGAATATGAGTCCGTGTAGAAATCTTGGGTGAAACCTGTGTGGCTTGTACAGATTATAACTTTAGATTTTGTCAGGTTTCGGAAGAAGGCTCTTTTACAAATACTTCAGCTTGAGGCAATTCTTTGGAACTGACCTTTCAAAAGTAGCTCAGATTCAGCAGTCGCTCGAGGCATAACCGTAATGAATATAAATGTGGAAAAAAAGCAAAGCCGTGAAAGTTTCTCCTGCTTTAAAAAGATTTGTATCATAAATAGTTCAGCAAATCAGTCACTGACAACTGCCGATACTTTCAGTATACTGGACAGAGTATATTTCCAATAAGGCCCCAAGTTCTCCATGGGGCTTGCTCTTAGGCCTCTGAAGTGCAGCATTTCCCATTGCTAAAAAACAAAGTGGTGGTAGCAAGGTGGTATCATCCATGAGTTCTGTTTTGACGATAATGAAGTTGTGAAAATAGCTGGAAGTAACTTGAGTCCACTGTTCTGTGTGCAGCTGTGATCGGAAGAGGATTTTACGAGATTCTTTAATGTAGTTGGAATGTATTTGTAATCCTTTGACCTTGTTCTTAGTTTTTGATGACTATGGCATGTTAAATGCTGATAATTAGGTTTGCTAGAGGCTGAAACCTGACCTGCCCTCTGCAAAGGTAAAGCTCAGACCTTCCATTGTAAGAGACACTCAAAGGGGCTACCTTAGAAACTGCAAGGCCATGGTTGCTATGAGCAAGCATATGGCAATTTCTTAGGTAGGACATGCTGTTCTAAGGAATACTTCTCTTTCAGCTTATTTTGAATTGGACTTTTCAGCCAAAGGTTTTTGTCTTCTTCTCTAAATTTGAGTTTTTATGCTATCTGGTTTGCTTTGTGACTCAAGCTGCCCTGCTGTGAAAGCTGCCTTGTAGCTTCAGCTATTAGAACATGACTGCTAGGTACGAGAGCAAGAGGCACATGGTTTACACTCTTGGAAAGGGATTCATCTCTCTTTCTCTAAGCAACTGAGGCACCTAATCCAAACTAGCTTTTAGCTTGCTTATCCAGCCAGTGGGGGGAGGAGGAGAGCTTCAGAAATTTATTGCATCCAAACGTAAGTGTTCAAAATAGATGGGATTAATTGTCCTATGGAGATGTATGTCTCTTTCCACTGAGTAGAGAAGAAGCCTAACTTTGTCTCACTGTCAAATTTTTAGAAAACTAAATTTAGAGGAAGTTAATCTTGTCCTTAGTTCAAGAAAATACTGAGTGGCATTTGTGAATTCTGCAAATAGCATTCTGTCCAACCAAGTATCTTCTAGTCCCTGCTTGCTTTATCTTAAAGTAAATGTAGTCTTCGTATCATGTCTCCTCTGGGGATGATAAGGGGAGTGTCTTAACACCTTTATGAAAGGAGTATGCAGCAGTCAAAAACAGCAGCAGGCACTGTCAAGGAAATGGACCCAAAGAGATTTTTAAAAACCTGTCCAAAAATATCAGTACCATGGCCCAACCTGCACTTTATTTTCAGGCCATCCCTTTACTGTCTATGACAGTGTAGCTGGAACTGATTGTGCTCCTTATTTGAAACTTTCTGTGTGAGAGCACTAAAACTGCTTAAAACAAATATGACGGAGTGTTAGTTTGCACAGTACAGCATTATTAGCCCTGTCCCACCAGTTCCCATTATGTTCCTTGGTAGTTCTTAAGGATACAAAACTTGAGTACAGGTAGAGCATCAGACCAGCAGTCCCTGCAGCTCAGCGTCCTGTCCCTGACAGCAACTAACAGATGCCTTTGTGCCATTCTCTCATTCTTTCCCAGCCTCCATCTATTTTCAGCTTGCAAGATTTTCTAGCCATAAATCTTTCTTACTAAGTGAAGAATTGCAGCTGACTTTCTTGTCTCTTACATTTTAGAACTAAAAAACCAAAGAAGGCGTCTGCTTCTCCGACCAAGGAAGAAAAGCCCAAATTGACCATTTTTGAAGAGGAAGCAGATACAGATGAAGGACTTTTTGGCCCAGAAAAAGATTTCACATCAATTGGTCCCAAGAAGAAGATGAAAGAGAGTAATTCTGTTATGTATTTGTATAAACATAGATTATTTTATCTGAAGCATGTGTACAACTGAGCTTTTAAAGTGTAGTGATACAGAGCATACAGGCTAAATAATGGGTTGGAACTAATACGGCAAATCTTCAGCTAGAGCAGAGTCATCTAGAATCATTCAGAAAGAGTAAATAAGACCTGTAGTCTCATAGCTATTTACTGTTGAAATTTTGGGCTGGGATATTATAGGTCTGTGCGAGCTGTTTGTCCCACAGTAACTCATGCCACACTAACAAGAGTAACGTGACCTATTTTTTGAGAGTAAGAGAAAGCAGATTTACCAGGTCCTGAGAGTGCAGAGTATCACTGCACTTGGTGGATTGGCAATCCTCATAAAAATAGAATTGTCTACACTATCTTCAGTAGCCAGATTTACTAGCTAGAGTTAGTGCAGGTGTTCTAGTATGCACTGTGATTTAACTACAGCGTTTTCTGTTTCCCCTTTCTAGATCTGAAACTATTTGAAGATCCAGACCTTGGTGGGGTGGTAGCACTGGGTGACTCATTACTGCTGCCAACTGCCTGTAAGAACAGGGAGTATGTGCTGAACACAGGTCCAGAGGAGGACACTGAGGAACTGCTGAGGTACGCATCTCAAATCTGTCGTGTAGGAAGGTGATCTGAGGAGTTATTTAGACCTCAAAAGAGATGAATTTAAGGGCAAATCTTACATATTTCGAATGCTGTCAATCAGTATGTGTACTTTCAAGTAAAAGGTAAGGTATATGTCACAGAGCTTGGAAATCAAACACATTAAAAAAGAAATTAAGGAGACCCATATATATATATATATATATATATATATATATAAAGAAAGGTATAGTGCAAGAAATTATTCTGTTACTAAAAGGAAGGGCCTTGAAGGCCCAAGGCATTCCATCTAGTCCTTGTTTTCTAACAAGACATTTCTGCTTTGTGCAAGCGATCCAAAGGAAGTGAAAAGTGAGAAACAAAGCCCTGAAACAAAGAGGAGTTCAGCTTCAGTGAGCTGAAATTGGGGGCTCTTGCCACAGGAGGATTAATTTTCTGCTGGTGGTTCACAGACCTCCATGCACACTTCCAGGAGGATTCCTGTGCACATCTCCACAGCTATAAAGGACTCTTGACACCTGCCATTTGAATTTTAATGTAGTGGAAAGGAGGGACAGAGCTCAGGAGGGAGTAATGTGCTTACACTTACCTGCCCTCTTGATACTGTAGCACTGAACATACCAACACATAATGTTTTTTATTCCTGATATCTCTCTCACAAGGCTGGTTTGCTTGCACTGATAATCCTCAAGAAACCAAGCAGCAAGCCAATGCTCAGGGAGAAAGCATCACCAGGGAATGTGTGCTATGGTAAAGAGTCCCATTCATACCTTCTGGATGTCAGGCTGACATCTAAATTATGAGGCCAAGCTTCTTCCTGTGCTAATTCTTGCCAGCCAGCTCCTATTAGGATTTATTATTTCTGCAGCAGGTACTAAACCCAGGAGAGAGAATCTGTGTGTGGTTTCAAACCTCTTCTGAAGCAGGTGGGTTTGCAGCTAATGCTTTCTAAACATGCAGAGGTGCCAGCTATCTCAGCTGTAGTTCCTGACAATTTAAACAAACATTAAATTTGGTTCACATTACATCCCAACAGCCCACCTGATGTTTATAGAAGCTGATGGGGCAAGACATAACCTGATTTTGTGCTGTGCTATATATATACAAACATGTATGTGCTGGCAGTATTTAATGTTTGCTTTCTTCCCTTCTAGCAATCTCAACATATGATGCATGGTCCAGATTGTTCATATAGCAGGAAGAGAACTACCTGTTTCAATGAGTCCTTGAATTATTATCTACTACTGGAGAGTGCTTCTCCATCTGCCATGTTAATGTCCTTTGGATTATATGTTTTCTCTTCCTCCGTGGCACAGAAAAGTATTTAAAGTCTGTTGTCAGAGCAAAAGACCATGCTTTTAGATCCATTTGGTGTCATCAATATTAGCAGCACACTCAGATCACAGAATCTCAAGGGCTGGAAAGGACCTCGAAAGATCATCTTGTCCAACTCCCCTGCCAGAGCAGGACCACCTAGAGTAGGTCACACAGGAACTCATCCAGGTGGGTTTTGAATGTCCCCAGAGAAGGAGGCTCCACAACCCATCTGGGCAGCCTGTTCCAGTGCCCCGTGACTCTCACAGTGAAGAAAGATCGGAAGAGCGTCGNATCCTCCTGACACCCATCGTTTATGCACTTGTAAACATTAATAGGATCAGCCCTCAGTCTCCTCGAAGCTAAAGAGCCCCAGGTCCCTCAGCCTTTCAGCATAGGAGAGATGCTCCACTCCATCATCTTTGTGGACCTGTGCTGAACTCTGTCCAGCAGCTCCCTGTCCTCCTTGAACTGAGGGGCCCAGAATTGATCACAATATTCCAGATGTGGTCTCACAGGGGCAGAGTAGAGGGGGAGTAGAACCTGTCTCAACCTACTGCCACACCCTGTCTCTTACAATCCAGGATGCCATTGGCCTTCTAGGCCACGAGGGCACATTGCTGGTTCATGGTCATCCTGCTGCCCACCAAGACCTCAGATCCCTTTCCCCTACACTACTCTCTAAGAGTTCATTCCCCAACCTTTTCTGGTACATGGGATTATTCTTTCCCAGATGCAAGACTCTGCACTTGCCCTTGTTGAATTTCATTAGATTTCTCTCTGCCCAACAGATGGTTTAGAATCATAAAGTGGTTTGACCATCTAGTTCCAACCCCCCTGCCATGGGCAGGGATATCTCCTATTAGACCAGATTACTCAAAGCCCCATCCAGCCTGGCCTTGAACACTTCCAGAGATGGGGATTCACAACCTCCTTGAGTAATCTGTTCCAGTGTCTCACCACCTTCACAGTGAATAACTTTTTCCTTATATCTAATGTAAATCTCCCCTCTTTAAGTTTAAATGCATTTCTTCTTGTCCTGTCACTACGTACCCTTGTAAAACATCCCTCTCCAGCCTTCTTGTCAGCCCCTTTAGGTACTAGAAGGCTGCTTGANAAATGCATTTCTTCTTGTCCTATCACTACGTACCCTTGTAAAACATCCCTCTCCAGCCTTCTTGTCAGCCCCTTTAGGTACTAGAAGGCTGCTTGAAGGTTTGCCTGGAGCCTTTTCTTCTCCAGCCTGGAAAAGATTCTATTTCTTTTAAATTCCAATGGCTTTCATTTATTCTTTAATTGTCTCAGCACTTTCAGTAGTTGGCAAGTCATCACGATCCAATTGGAAATAAATACATATAGTGAAGCAGAAAATTGTGCCATTGGTCCAGTGGGAAAGAGACAGCTCCTGGCTGTGCAAGAGGTATAAACAGGTCAGTTATCTGTTGATCTGTTCAAGTACCTAACAGCCTCTGAAATGAGAACTAGTGGACTGAATGCAAGGTGACTGAGTGTAAAGGAGAAGCTGTTAAAGGGGTAAGAAGAGTGTCAGTGCTGTTTTAACCTAGTAGAATATTTCATCACACCTCTATGTAATTTTGTTGCAGTCACCTGAAATCCTGTAGCTGAACTTTCTCACGTGGTTATGCACAGCGTACTTTGTTTTCTGTTCATCTAGAAGCCTTAGCAGAACTGCTAGGTCTCATAAATGTAAAGGCAACATTTGAATCATCTCCCACCTTCCCTCACCACCAGATGGGTTTTACAGATTCTTTCAGGGCAGTGCCACAGTCTCTTTTCAAGCAGTGACTCTTTCTGGTGAGAGGAAATGTTCACCATGAGCTATACCGTGCAATCTCTCTGATCTGGGGGCTTGAGCATGTTTTGAGGCCTATGAATAAACCTTGCCTTTGCCCTGTAGATGTACGTAATCCCTCTCCTTTTCCAAGGGGACTGAAGAAATCTCTCCCCAGCCCTCAAATCAAGGTGGGAGCTCTGACAACCCAGTCCATTAGTGGGCTAGAGCTGGCTAAGCTGCTAGATGAAGACTGGCAAACATCTTGGTCTGTTGGATATACTCCGTCATACTATACAGAATATTTGCCTGGACATGCTTTGCCAAGACCTAAGACTGGCCCGAGCTGTGAGGCACCAGCATGTCTGTGGTAGGTCCAGAAACCTAGATGTGTTCATTGTACACAGCTGGATTAGCTGAACTTTGCAGATGTGCAAGAACCTTGCTCTTGAGTTATGTAGTGGGAGCTGGCATGTGCCATATGGTCTACTTGCATGCGTGTGGTAGATCTGAGGAATCTCTGACTTGCTGGAAAGTGCACTTTCTAGTGAATCATAGGCAGAGATAGAGAGCACTGCCTAAGGCAGAATAAGGCAAAACCTTCCAAAGGGGAGATGAGAAAAGAATGGCGTTCAGAGCATAACACAGAGACAACCAAGTCCTTCCTGATCGTTATGGTACCTGAGTGGTTGTAGCAGCAGTTGCACTACAGCCCTGCTGGCACAGCAGCAAATCCCCAGCAGTTGGCTTGTAACTCTTGAGGAAGAGACTGTTACGGAGACAAATGAGTCTGCAAAATGTGCGTGGGCTGTGCTTGTCACAACATGAGGGAGAAGAAAATGTGATAAACGTTCTCATTGCAATCTGCAGGCTGTTCTCGCTGAGGATACCTGCTCAAATGAAATGAGACTATTTTAAATAGAATCACCTGCTTTACATTAACAACAGTTGAGCTTCAAGGAGAACCAGTTGCTTTGTAAGTAATTTTTATGGCAAAATGCACATGTCCAGTCAAATAAGTATCTTCCCCTCTTCTTGCCCATTGAGCAGGCTTTTACTGGTTACTGATTTCTTGGCCTACCAACAAATATTATGTGATGGTGATGGAGAAACTAGGTGAGATAGCTCACTCTAACCACTGGCATTGTAGCTGCAGGCACTCTTTCCTGCCTTTAGGTCTGACCTAATGCATCAATGAGTTACCTGTAGAGGCAGTATACCTGCGTGGCCTTCGAGAACTTGTGGAAAAGAGATAAATTGCTGTGGTAGGAAGCAGCAAGGTCAGATCTCATCGTGTTGAAAAACGGAGCAAATCATACTCTTCTTTCATGGGATGTTCTCTGAGAAAGGAAGGGATAGGTAACCAACTCTTTTTGGCTTATCTCTTAATCACAGGGATATGGAGGAAGTCAGGCTCTTCTGAGAAGTCCTTGGTCCTGTTGCTTCTGGCTCTTCCAAGGTGCAAAGTGACCTGCTGCAGTAAGATGAAATGGTAGCTGATCAGCCCTTTCCCAGATGTTAAAAGAATTGCCCTCATGAATGGATTTAGGACTGGGCTTCTCTTTTCTTCTGTCATTTTCTTGGGTCATGTCACACCATCTGATTCTATCTAGATGCATTCAGCCATTTACCTCCACCTCAAAGCTGATTCTCAGATCTGATTTCCATTTAAGTTAGAGATGGAAAGACTACTGCTGCATAAGTCAATATCCTGCAGACTCTCCCGCTGTGGGTTCTCATGCCACCTTATTTTCTCATCTCTGTCCACCCAGTGGCCACAGATGTGCAGATTAAGTTTTCCTGCAGCAGGACTGTAGTCAGCTCTTCTGCCCCATTAATCTGAATCGTGCCTGTCTGGTATGATGGATCAGGTTTCTGTGGAAAACCAGTGCTAGAACAGATCCTGTGAATGTTGCAGCAGCTCCGTGGGCCCACAGAGTTACATAAATTATCACACATCCTAGCCTGAAATAATTATTGGGGTTGTCTGAGGAGCTTTTTAGGAGAGATTTAATTAACTTCACCTTTGATAATGAATAGGGAGTTGAATTGGAAGGAAGCAGCTGTCAGCATAACTTCTTTTTCCAGTGCTGAGAGAAGTGTCAGCAGTGGGGGTCTCAGTTCTGCTGGCCTGTGATGGCAGACCTGATGTGTTCCTTCTTAGAAAGATCTAAGACTGCTGATGTTGAAAGGGACTGTCCATCTCGTACCTTTGTGCTACAGCTGCATCATCCTGCCTGTGCTCTTAAAAACTGACTTTACAGGTTGTAAAATCTGTATTTACAGGTTGATCCATTTTCCAGCTGCGAGCTGTGCAGCCAGTGATGCAAATGATGAGCCTTTCAGGAGCATTATAGTGTTAGAGACTGAAGCTCTTTGTGAAACCACATCCTAACAATGGCCATTTCTAAATACCATTCAGTCCATACAGCTTCTTGAGCAGATTTGATAGCTTCAGATTCATCAAGGAACTCTTGCTACCCTTGAAGCAGAAGAACTTGGTATGTTCTTCATTCAGCGAGTCATTAGCAGATGCTGAATTCAGAGAGCAACACTTAGACCTCAGACTAGCCAGGAGTCACATGGGGCACCACCTCCAGCTCCACATGATGAGAAATGCTTTCTCACTGTCCTGAGGACATGAGAGCAGCACTGTGGTTGGGAGAAGAGCTCAGAAAAACTCCAGGGTGTTTAAATCTAGATCCTTTGGGCATAGGGTTGTTTGAATGATGAACAAGTGGTAAAAGTGTTTACAATGACTGCGTCGGAAATATCCTGACCATTCCAGGGCAGTTTCTCTTGCTTGCTGTGACCTGACTGTGAGGAAAGAGTCTTGATTTGACTGCAGTAGTTTTCAGTAAATACAGAAATTCTCGTCCTACCAGTTTTTCACAGATTTTCTTTGCTTCTCAAGAGCACTTTCTGTGATGGTTTTCAAGTTTGTTTTTTTTTCCATTTCATTTTTCCTGTGATGTTTAGGGATGCTACCTACAAATAATGGTGTGGAAGAGCTATAAAGTAAACTTAGCCAACAGAATAGAAAGGCTTTTGCCAGACAGGCAACATTAATTCTTGTCCCCTGCCTCAGGAACATGTATAGGTTGTATAGAATAATGCAGAGAGGTCACTTTAGGTGACTCACGTTCCAGTGCCCAGACTTATTTCCTGGCACTGGTTAGAGTACCAATATGTATTTATCTGTGAAGGATTGCAGGGGAAAGAGGAGTGGGAGGGGAGATAGCTCCCCTGTGCTTTACACTCCTGTGGTTGACTCCAGCCTGTGTAATTTCCATGGGCCTTGTTAGACGTCACACCGTTTCTACTAACCATGGCAGAAGTGATGGTCAACAGCTACTTCAAAGCCTTCTGCCTGTTTGTGGGCACAAGCCTTTTCCCAAGTCATGTGTGTGATATCATACCTCTCTCCAACACTTCACAAAGGTATCTGTCATATTTGGAATTAACACCAGACAAAATAAAGACACTGATAAGAAGACACGGAAAGAGAAAAGTTTGTTCTCCAGGAACTGCTGTGAGTTGCATAACCAAGCTTCACGCATGGTGCCTTCAGATACTTCAGCAAATTATGTGAGGCTTTGTCTCTTGCTTTTCATTACTGATTCTCCTCATTAGAGCATTCCCAGCAAGCAGAGGTTACTGTTCCCATCGTGCTACATCTGTACACACACATAGGCATTCCTGTCCCAGGATCTTGCCCAGATAGACAGGACAGAGTTTAGAGAAGCGGCATCTAAAATGTTGATGTTCTGATGGCAGCTGCGTCTGTGTCCAAGTCGGGACTCGTTTAGTCTCTTGAATTCCACATGCTAGCAGTTGTATCATAGGGCTTTGTGACAGCCTTTCTTCAGTAAGGGTTTTGATTGCTTTCTGTGTCTGGAAACAAAGAGAATTTCCACCAATAGAGCCAGTGAATCAGCACAACAGTATGGCAGGAATTTTAAACAATGTGGCTCTGCTTTTCTGTTACAAAGAAAGAGATTAATTAGGGAATGATTAATTACATGGATTCTGTGCCTGATTGTCTATAAAGAGATGGGGGTGGGGAGATTTTTCCTTTAATCTTATTATTTCAGAATAGTTGTGTGATTTTTTTTTTCTTCCTCCTGCAGTTAAATGTGGTGGTAGTTATGCACTGTAACAATTCATTTGCTTTTCTCAAGAAATAGAAGTCCTTGTTTCCATCTCTGCCTGAGGCGTTTTGCGTTTTGCCTCTTTAGTTTTCCAATGACAGTTGTGTCTCACATGATCAAACGACGGTGGATCAGTTTGCCTAGCACTGCAGCACTGAATAGCAAGTTTTGGGACAAAGACCACATATTACCTCCTGTGTTCTCTATAAAAGACTTCTGTCTAACTGAGACCTTGCAGAAATGCAAGACAAAAAAAAAAAAAAGGATATTTATGTGATCAGCTTCCAGACTTTGAAAAATCATCTCCTGCAGAACTTTTTGCTGTAAACAGAAAAATCCCACAGCCTACAGGAATGCACCTTTTGGGGGTATTTTATCATGATGCTTAAAAGTATTGTTTTGTTGTGCTTAGCACAGAAATCAATATAGTCACACAGGAGTAGAGAATTCAGGAAAGGATATCATCTGACTCGGTTAATGAGCTGTATTTACTTCTCAGGCTTCCTCCATATGATCTATATGTGTATTGTTATTATGGTATCTGTTATTTACGACCTAAACTTTGTGACATGGACACTGATTCACTCAGTGTTTCTTTATGCCAAGAAATGAGACATCAGATCAGTTAAAGAAAGCCAGGCTCCAGAAATATCAGCCCTAACATGATTTGTTTATTACACAGCAAAGCGAACAAGAACATGTCTTGGCAATGTGATCACAGGTGTGGTATCTCTTGGTTATCAGAATCTGCAGCAAATAAAAATACCTGGGCTTAAATTAAAATTATGTATATGAGAGATTTAGGAGGAAAAATACACTGACAAGGTGTTTTCCAAGTTAGGTGGGATATGACACCCACAGGGAATCATGGAAACTAAAAGACTTCAGAAGTCTTATCTAAGTAAAAGAAAATATCATACCCAGAATCACTTGGGGGATGAAATTTGAATAGCTGCCTGCTGGAATACAAATCCACAAGGTAGAATCCAAGGTGCAGAGCTCTGGGACAGTGACTCTGGCTCTGGCCATCAGTTGGTCTGCTTAGGGATTTCCTAGTTTTAGATATCAGAATTCAGAGAGTTGATTTTACAGGATTAGCCATGGTCAAAATGATCCTTTTTAGATTCCCTCTGGGCATCACAAAAAGATCTAACTTCAAGAATAGTTTTACCTTAAAGGATCCTGACTGTCCATACAGCAGAAAGTTCAGTATAGCCCTTGTTCACTTTGTGGCCAAGTCATGTGAGTGTAGTTTGTCTCAGCCTGGGCAGAACAGTCATTAAGTTCCTCATAGCTTTTAATGAAGGTGAACATAAAGAAGAAACCCTTGAAATCATGCAGATTTTCTTAATAACAGCAGAGTGCTTAGCTGAGGGTGCTGGAGTTCTTGAAGTATCCATGGTTTTAACATTCTAACAATGTGCACTAGGGATGAAGTAATAAACTGTCTGAGAGACATGATTCTTCTGTTGATCACGTTCTGTATGGTCCTGGCCAGGTACCCCAACCACTTGCTTCCCAAATTATGGAAGAGCTCGTCTTTGCTTTAACTACCTACTCACCTGTCTGCAGAGGTCACCACCAGTTTTTCAACCATGTGGCAGAGGCATTTACTATATCTCTCCTGAGGAAAGAGGGAAAGACAGACATCAGTCCCACTTAACTCTAGCGGCTCTGCAGAGGGCTGGATAACCCCTCCCAGGACAGTGTCATTGCCTGTCAGTAAGAAAGATATGAATTACAAAACACAAATGAGTGGAAGGACCAATAAAATACCTGACATGAAATTAAATAAGGCTCGTTCGTGCTTCAAGACATGCCAGCCTCTGAGGCTTGTAGAAGAAACTACAAAGGCACCTTGGACTCTCTGTATGGTATCCTGTTTCCATGAGTGCTGGAGAGCTGCTGCAACAAACCCTTCTCAAGTCACCAGGGCCTCAAGTGAGAAGCTTCAGAGAATCCTCCTAGAGAGAAACAGCTGTTTTCCGTTCCCTTAGGCACAACCGTATTTGCTCCTTGCTGTTTGCATTGAGGTGGTTATGAGTGCTGTGACCAACAGAGAGCATCCAGCCCATCCTCCTGGATGGAGGGACTGTGCCGTATCTTGTAGTGCTCTAACAGAGAGAGGGAGAGTGGGCTGCACATGTGCTGCCGAGTCCTTTGTTGTTTAACAATCGCTTGACCAGACTTTCATGTCCTCACAAGTTCTCCAAGAGTGAACAAAGTAAAATTATTTGAAGGGAATTTTAGCACTGAAGAAAATTTTAGTCCCTTTGGAATAATTCCTGCACCTTAATTTCTTCTCCTAGTTCATTTGTAGCTTCCCTGTCAGGCTACCCTTCGGCTGAAGCAGAGGGAGTTTTACTGCTGGCACTGGTAGAACCTAGTAGGCCAATTCAGGTGATATTGAAATTTGGTAGAAACAATTCTTGTGTCAGAGCTTGTAAACAATTAAACAGTTAAATCATTTCACCACCTAGGAGGTTACGGTGGTAGAGTAAGTATCACAGTAGAGCTGGAGTCTGGCAAGGAGATACCCACATATGACAAACCTACTATTCCTCTTCATGTTTGGCTCCTGGACCCCATGGGAGAAAATTTTGCTTGCACTGCTTATGCTTTAGCTGTCTTGATTTTGTGTGCTACAGTCAGAGGTGGAGCCTGTTGAAAGGCATGTAAGCATTTATAAGGTATGCATTTTATCAGAGGCTTCACTTTTGTAGCTGGTCATTACACAGCTGATTATCTGCATGGATTGCTGGCTGGGCTTTGACTGCTTAACAATTATTTATCAATCAAGCCTTTGGGAAATGAACAACTGCTTACTGTTTACTCCTTACAGCATCTTGTTTGACCACTGTGCTTAGAGGACCAAAACAAGAGGCTATTTTGATTCAGAGCAGAAATTACAGTGGCCTGTAAAGACTTCTGTAGCTATGCTAATTTTTACTTTGCTGTCTCTGCTATATCTTTTAGAGATGTGATGTGTCACAACCTTCTTGCCCTTTCCTCCACATATTCACTTCCCAAAGGCAGACACTTCTTGGAGTCAAAAGACAATCTGTCATAAGGGCTCTCTCAAAACCTTTAACAGCTCCTATGGGAACAGATTTCAGCATGCAGAGCATGCTGTGTCTCATGATAAGGTCAAACAATGCAAATAGAAAAGATCCTTAACTGTTTCAGGTGTTTGGGATTATTTTGCTAGGACATAGGGAGAAATGCTAGGAAAAAGAGATTTTGTGTATGATCATAGACTGCAAAATTTCCTCAGTTCATTGGAAGCAAATGTGAACACGATATTTTTAAAGCCATTAGTTTTTCCAGTTTCTCACATGAAGGATGCTCAGTGTCTGTCTGCAAGGATGGGGATGAAGAGAAAGAATAGCTGAATGCAAAAAGTTTTACTATTCCCTGAAAATTTCTGGAAAGTAAATCATCCTGTCACAAATCAAAACCATTTTTTTCCCCCAAACTAAAATTGAGTTCTTTTTCTGTTGATAATTGCAAACTGCTTTTAATGTGCACGTTTGAAAAAGTGCTGTAAAATTAACTTGTGCAGTGAATTGAGAAAACACATTATAAAAAGACAGTTCTTATTTTGGTAACATTGAAACTTTTATGGGAAGCTCTTCCTCATAGAGAAATTCATCAAAGTTGATACTTTCCTGCAGAAAGTTGGGGTTTTTCTTACAAAACACAAAGTAGTGCAGAAGTTTCCAAGATGTTAATGATGTTTTCATTTTGTTCCAGAGTTGAAGATGATTTAGAGAAACTCTTGAAAGTAACCTCCAAACCAAAACCTAAGGTACCATCAAAACCACCAGTGCCTCAGAAGCCAGCAGTTGCCCCCAGGAGTACTATTTCACCTCCAATGGCACAGCCAAAGGAAAACAAGATTCAGACTATGAATGAAGTGGACATTCTCCAGTATATCCAGGAAAACGAGTCTATCAACAACCAAGATGCAAGTCTTTTTTGAACATATGTATTTTAAAAGTGTAATGATGCCTTCTTGGCTTAAACTCCCAATGAGCTCAAGTGATGGTGGCAAGAGTTGTCCAAATGTCTTCACTGTCACAGTGCTTGTTGGAGTACCACGATATAGAGGAGCAAGTTTGACTAGCAGAGCCTCAACACAATCTTTTCAAATCATTGCAGTTGTGGTATAATGTTGCCTTAGATTCTCAGGGTTTTACAGGGAATGTGGACAAGAACTACTACAAATTGTCTGTTACTATTTTACTATCAACACAGTATTGGTATATATATATATCTATCTATCTATCTATCTTCAGTTTCAGCCAGTTTAGTCCTGATTGAAAATGATAAGCAGGTCGCACACGTGGCAGCTGGGAATAGTGTCCAACAAAAGGTCTGAGGCAGGACAGGATGGTATTCCTGTCACTTTAGACAGTTCATTTCAGCTCACTGGAAAGGTAGTTCCCCTTTTATCCTGAGCACTTTTGTAGCATCCTGTTGCTCCCTGACTGGTATTTCTGTAATTTTACCAGGAACTGTTAAGTATAGGTAACCATTCCTCTGTAGTTGGACACTCTGCTGCCTTTGTTGTGCAAATGCCAATTTGTAAGAGAATTTTTAGGACTGCAAGTGCTAAGCCTATGCATCACTGACCCCTGGGAACAACAGCAAGTAATTGAAGATGATGAAGAGTGCAGCTCCAGACATACATGGAGGTTGCAGTGGGCAGGAGGTTTGGATGCTGTAGGGCTGTCATGAACCTACTCAAAATTCACAAGGGCTAATTTTTTTCTAGCCAAGTCTTCCTGGGCTTCCGCCGTTCATAACTGAGGGAAAGAGATTTCTGCAGGATGTGATTCAGTGCAGGTATCCTAATGGAGGAACTCTTGAGTTACTCTATGAAGTCCTCACTCTCAGTTTCTCTTTCCCTTCTCCCAGAATGTAAGGAAGCTACGGAGGTTAATTCCACCAAGCTAAAATGATAAAATAGTGACCTGTTCAGTACTATGGTAATGGTTAAAACAGAGGAGGGATTATCCAAAGGAAAAAAAAATAGGAAGAAAATGTACTGGAGAAATTTTAATATGCAGGAGAAGAAAAAGAACAGGCATCCCTGTTCTACCCCTTTTTTTCCCCCACCTCACACACTCTGGTTGAACATGCTGAATTTACATCTAATGTGGAGTGATACCTGCTGTCATGTAGAAAGAGATTCCTCAACTCATTCCATGTATGTTCTATTCAGAACTCAAGGTCCCCAGAGGGAAAATATTAATATATTTAAGCCATAATACTATCTGCCTTTCTGATCTAGAACAAAATAAGTAGCATTTTACAGATATATATATTTAATTTAAAAAATTAGTATTTCCTTTTTTAACCATTAAAAAATACAATAAAGGTATTTTGGTTTTATGGGACAAATAAATTGTAACCATTGTCTCTTGTCTGTGTACAGTATTTTTCAGCATAATAAAACATTTTGCTAACCTGCAGGCATTGTTGTTCTCTAGGTTGTACAGTAGCAGCAAATCCAAGTTGAAGGATGGATTCCATGTAAGACATGAGGAGTGTTAGATGGTGTTAAAGTGTCTGCTCCACTAAAGCCCTGTGTAAATAAGTATGAAACCAAGAATGTAGCTGTGCTCGTGTTTCCTTTGAGAGCAGCTCAAGGTAAAACTATATATGAGCAAAGGTAGTACTTGATCCTGTCTGTTCTCACAGAGTCCTGGTACAATTAGAAAGCCTGTTTATCCCATCCTGCAAAAGGACTTGCCAGAGAGCAGGCAGGATGTTTGAGACAGCCTTCTGATGCACTATCTAGTGTCATGAACAACCACTGTACGTTTAACAGAGGGCTGAGAAATCTCAGGCTCCACTTTACTCAGCACTATTAGTGAAGACTGCTTGCATTTGTGTATTTTTGGCCTGCTGCCCATCACATGGCCTGAACAGTGCTAAAACTACCATATTGAGGGACAGGGATTTAGTGATTAGTAGATCAAGTGCAGATCTTCACCCTTAGTGGAAGATCAGCAAAGGATTAAGATTTCTTGAAGTATGTTAGAGAAATTGTAGAAGACAACAGCTGGCAGTGGCCTGAGAGGACCAATTTGTCCACCATCCTGCCCTAAGCAGGAACATCTGGCCTGTGTCTTACTGGTAGCGGTTCTTACTGCCCAGTATAAGGGGTTACTGATGTGAGGCTGCAACTTGAAGAGTAGGCAGAGGCCAGAGCAGGGCATGGGGGCTGAATACATTTAGGCAGAGCATGGCCATTGAATTATTTCTGCAGTGGAAGCGATTATGCCACTATGTGTCATCTCTCATAGATATTTTTCTAACCTGTCCTCAAAAGTTTGGCTGGAGAGCAGAAGTAGTGATGCCATGTTCTCCCTGGGTGTGCCATTACAATTCTTTAGCATCCTATTAGAAATGTTTTCCTGCTGTTTGACATAACTGTTCCTTCTGGCAACTTAAGCTTGCTACTTCTAATTCTCATCACAGCAAGAAGAGAAGAAAGGATATTCCCTCCAGTCTCTTTTCTAGACTGAACAACTCTGCCTAGTGAGGGTGGCAGCAAGACAGGTCAGGACTTCACTACAGTACCAGCTTCTCATGACTTGATGTGCCCTAGAGGAATGTTGTCATTTTTCTTCCCTATTTTTAGAAGAATTGCTACATATCCCCATACCAATTTACCAGTGGCAATTAAGGATGCCATCATCCCACACCCTTTCATTAATGCTACTTGGCGCAGCCTTTCTTCCAGCTGGGACTTAAGTTTTTCTTTCACAGTTTCTCATAGCAATGTCATCTGTCTGCCTTCCACCACCTCTAAGAGCTCCACTCAGAAATGGCTCATGGTTTTGCAAAGCAGTGGGAGGGCAAATATTATATATTACCATCACGACCATGGGAACATTCCCAGTAATACTGATGTAACAACAGTGTAGCTGTATCCATTTTGAATGGTCAAGGAATACTTTACCTCCAAGCCCTTCCTAAAATTGTCAAATAATCAGGGAAGGAAGAACTGTTGATTCTTTCCCTTGCTAGACTTTTAAGATGATTTTAAGGTCAATGTTTTTTTACTTCAGAAAAAAAAAATCCGTCTCTCCTGTCAAGGAACCAACAAAAGGATCCATCATAAATCCCAGTGTCACGCATTTGTTTTACAATGCAAATGCCTAGCTGCAGTAATATTTATAGGCACTTAGAGGTGAGTTACGGTCCTTGCATAAATTATATGTAATGAATCATTATTATACAAGAGAAGAATGTCAGACAAATGTAGCCCAGAAAATGGAACATAATATTTGAAGTGACATAGGGAAACCACACAACATACTTTGCATCCTGACAGACTAGAACTTTCTCTTTTTTCCCTTTTTTTTCCATACATTACTTCTACTAGCAGCGATTTTATCAGCCTGCTCTTGACAACTCCTGACATTCAATTAGGGACTGTAATGTAGTTCTTGGCCGACAGGCATCACCTTTCGACATTAGTAATAGCTGGCTCATCAGAAGATTAGAAAAGCAAGAGAGTTATATTTAAACCTTTACAAATCACCTTAAAAGTGATTAGAACTCATAATAGATACTTCTATTGCTTCAGAAGCTGCTCTTTGTTTTGCATAACCTTCTGCTTGTTGTGTGGTACAGCACTAATTAACAAACAGCACTGTATACTTGATTACTTGAGTTGCAATTAAAATACTCATTTCACCAAGATGAATATTTCACAGATGACCTGTAAGGTATCTGCTCAGGTCTGTTCTGTTGCTGAATTTTTAGGAAAGCTAATTCCCACATACAATTTATGGCCTAGTTCTGTCGGTCACAATTTACGTTGGGTCCAAAAAATATATTAATTGAAACTGATGTTTCTGCTAATCTCTGCCCAGGTGCTATTATTTGCAAAGAAGCTGAGCTTGCTACAGCAGAGTACACAAGTCAGTCTGTGATTTAAGGTCATGAAAATCCAGCATGCTCATGAGACACTAAGGCATTAGGTAATGAGACACTAAATGGCCAGTCCCTCTAGTCATTAAATTTAATACAGAGTACAAGAAAACCCTAATATTTCACTTAAAAATGTGACTGCCGCTAATGTCACCAAGGGTTCTTGAACTTTCTCCATGTGTGCATCAACCAAGTTTCTTATTGATCGATGTGATCACACATTTCTGACAGTTTAAAACCTCTGTGTGTCAAGAAAAGAAGGGTTTTACAGAGAAGTTTTATCTATATTCTTTTTTTTTCATCTCAACATCAACAACAAGACTGAATGAAGTGACTGAGTTGCTTTCTATATTGCACCCATGCCTTCCTCAATTCATCTTTAAACCCTTGTGATCCATTTTTTCATCCTTCACCGTTATCACTGATCTTACTTTTTAGCTTTCCATTTGCTACTGGTATTTCATGTCATGCGTTCAACCTAATGAACAATTCAAGTGCAGGGAAATCATGTGCTTGATCAGAGAACCATCTGCTTTGAGTAAAAATATTAGCAGTGAAAGGTAATGGTGTTAAATGAAATTAATAACCAAATTAGGTGCTGCTATGGAAGTTCAAAAGTCAAGGAAGCTGCTGAAAGGATTGATTAGCCATAGATATTTAGATGCTATGTTTTAGTCATACCAGGATGCTAAAAATTTATATGGGGTCAAGTTAGACTCATGGAAAAGAAATCTATCCCATGTTATTAAAGATGCCACTTAGAGCTTCAGAAGTCCTTGAGCTACAAGTTGCTGGAAAAGAGGAGAAGATTTAACAAGCAAATATTTACGTATTTCCCTGTAATCATCTGCTATCCTGGGATAACCCAAAACTCAACACTGAATGAGTCACTTGGTAAGGATTTGGTGACTGAAAGGACAGAACATCCTCATCGCTTTATCATCCCGCTTCCCAGCACCCTCCATCAGATCCCTCCACTGGCCCTACAACAGCAAAGCCATTTCTCCTGTTTACTCTGGAGAGATTCCTTAAGTCAGTGGAAATTTTGACTTGCAATACATACTTTTTCAAAAGCCATGTTTGACATGCGTGTGTTATGTTTGTAGTGAGCAGTGGAAGTCTTATTGGTATCAGAGAAATATTTCAGCTGTGCTCAAACGCTTCTCCAAGCCTCACTCTTAATGGTAAAGATTAGTAGACAGGAAGTCCAATGTAAGAGATTTGCCAGGGGTAACTAGGCAACAAATGACATTATCACACCACACAGTAAATTTCAGTCGAATAACCCTTGAATAGACCATCTGATTGTTAACGCTCCTTTTCAGTGAGCTGCTCGGGAACCTTGGAGTTTGAAGTCATCACCAAGCACATAAAGATGTAACAGCCCACCAGCCCTTGCTGCATTAACAGCCACCAGGGCTTGTTACCCGCAGGTATCTTGGTTTTATTGTACCTGGGAATCACAGTAACAAATTTGAAGGTTTGGAGCTGTTAAAGCCATGTGAAAGCACTGTAGTCACGGTGCTATCTTAATGTGAGAGTTTCAGTCACCCAGGCAAATGGGGACAACATACAAAGACCATCATTTTGTTGGCTTTTAGTTTAACAATGCAAACCAGTGTCTCTTTGAACTCATTAAATACTCTCTGAATGCGATTTAGCCATTTCTTGCCACAGGCAATATTTCCTTGCCATTTATGTCACTGAAGGTTTTTTTCCTGTGGCTGCTGGGAGAGTTGTGCAGTCAATCTAAACTGTCAAAACCCCATACAGATCATTAGAAGCCTGGAGATGCTGATGCTTGAGAGAGGAAGTAAAGGAATAGGATGTGACACCACTGTCAAGCCCGATCGTCTTGGAGAACACTGCTGAGAATGGGAGAGACAGGACAGAATGAAAGAAGGCATCTGACTGATTTAGACACAGAGTTCCAGAGCCTTTCACTTCCCTTGAAAGACTGGGGCTGTAGAGATAAAAGGAAAAATTTATTTTATGGTTCTTTGGTGAGCTGAGCACCATGGCTTTTCAAATGAACACAAAAGCAAACAAAACAACATTATAGAATTCCTGGGATTTTACTGAGCACTTTTTTAACTTCTCTGCTTAATTTCTCTGCTTCTTGAGTTCACCCAGGGAATTTGTGCTAATGATCACAAACTTCTCAGATTGTTTTGTTGGTAATAATAATAATTTAAGGCCACTGATTTCACCTCAGAGGAGCTTATAAAAATGGTTCTGTTTCATAATGTCTGGATATGTTAATAAGCTCTTACTGTGAACAAAAATAAGTATTTCTTTACCTCAAATGCTGAGAATCAAAGCTACATAGTGCTCCCTCTCCTGCTTTATGCAATCCAATCTGCAGGTTACTATGATTTATTTCCCTCCTTATGCCTTCCTGTGTCTTGACCTTTAATAGCTTACATATTTAATCTTGTGTACAGTCCCCAAAAGGATTTTGTGTGTCCAGAACTGCTATCTAATTATAGTTGCAATACCTTACCTAAAAAAACCCACCCTAATTCTACATGGAATTATGTGAAAAAATGACCTGTTTTATGAGGACCAAAGAAGAAATCTGGGCCTGTCTTCATTGGTCATTTAATTTTAGCTCAAGGGAGCACTTTCATAGGAAATATCCTGATGGGCTCCACTTACTATACATTGTTTCCCATCACAGAGCTTTCATGGAGCAAATGAGACACTTGGGTCCAGAGGATTCAGCTAGGAGCAGAAATAACTTCCTCCATATCTATACATGTGGGTAATGGGAACTCATCACCACAATTCCTGGTTGCAAATCCTCTCCTGTTGTGCTGCCACCCTTGCTGATGTCATCAGTGCATGTTTGGTGGTAAATTGAACCCAAAATCCAGCTGGCCTCAGCCCGTCTCCACCTTTCCAGGAGGGGATTGTATTGAGGGAGCAAAGGGAGGAAGGGACAAAACCACAGGGACATTTAGTTGTCCCTTGGTCCACAGATGCTGGAGTGGATTTCACAACCCCCAGTCGGGTACCAGCTTAGTAATGTAACAGCTTAGTCTGTACTCATCTCTCTCTGCTCTCTAGGCTGTTAATGAGTTTTGCATGAAGCAAACATTGGCTTAACTAAAGGAACAGTGTGGCATTGTGTGGGAGTGGCAGGGGGACAAAACAAACTCCCACATCTCCTGCTCTTAAGTGAATGTCTTTATTATTCACTATAAAATCCCTGATTCTTCTTCCAGGAATCCCACCTCTTTCCAGTTTCAGCAGGGAAGGTAAAGCACAATTTTGGCACTGTCTTCCTTCATGTGTGCCAGAGAAACGGGAGATGCACATTCAAAGGTCACTGAGGCTGAGAGGCAAAAGGCCTACATTTCTCCCCTCCTAAGTACCAGACAAAAAAATGCAAAGAAATACAAATTTCCTTATGCAACAAAACAGGAGATTGTCTGTCCCAAGTCTGGCTCAAAAAACAGTGACTGGGGATCACTATGAGATGCTATTGCTTACTCCCATTTCCAAGCAGGGGGCTTGATTGGGTGGCCGGGTGCTGGTTCCAAGGCCCTGATTTTGGCTAAGGCTGACAAGTTGAGAGGCTGTTCTGAACTGTGTTGCCCTTGTTAGATGTACCAGCTCCAGTTTTCTCATATTTGTAAGTCTGTGCATGACAACTGTGTTTTGTACAGTAGTCATGAGCTGACCTATTTCCTTTCAATGCAGTAATTACCAGATTGACTGCCCGTACCTTCAAGGTACTGACCTACAGTGGCTCATCCAGTAATTACTATGGGTGAAATCTGTAATGCCTACACTTAAGACAGCTCTTTTATCCATTTGTGTTGCTGTTTCATTTTTTGTTTGATTTTTTTCACCATTTTTTGTCTGATTTTTTTCACCATTTTTTGTCTTTTTTTTCCCAAGTGACCTGTAGATTTACCAGCTTTGTGAAAGAAAATAAAAGTTGGATTTATTTCTGTGTCAGCAATATGATACAAAGAGAAAAAATGGTAGTTTAGTAGAAGAAAAATAAAATTGTTTCCCTGCAGACATGCTTGAATAAAAAAACCTCATTTAATTCTACTGGGAGATACACAGGGCAGCATTATAAACCAGTAAGAGATCCTAGGATAGCAGGTATCGTCTGCTGTCTCTCCTAGCTGTCTGACAGGGACACTTCTAAATGTGCTGGATAAGACTGAGAAAGTGAACAAAGCACCCTGTCCTTGCCCAGGGGATGAGATATTCACCCATGTGCGACTGCCAGAGACCTGCTGCCACTCTTTTTCTTGTAGCTATTTTAGTAGTAGCCATTTCATGGAAAGAGTATTCAGTTATTTTAGACACTTCAGTAGACACTGGGATTTAAGACTTTGGAGTCATTTATAGGCTCTGTGTTTCTCTGGTAATATATATGTATATAGTACATATGAGAACATGGAAAAAACAAAGAGGGTTATTAATCTTCCCACAGTTAAAACATGGGCTCTGTAGCAGAGCCAGCAAAAGATTTGTCTGGTTTCCTATCTCGGCCATGAATCTCAAGGCTAAACTAAAAGCACAAACAAAACAATCTTGTGGGTTAAGGGATTTACTGAATTGGTTTTGCTTTTTCCTGGTGTGCATAAGGATGACCTGGAATATTCTCCCTCTGAAATATTTTTGCCTGCTTTTTCTCTGTTTTGTTAGAAATTCAGGAAGATGCTTTGACTTCCAGACAGCCAGTGAACTGGTGACCCTGCAACAGATGAAAGGGAGGGAAAACTAGCAATAGGACAGGATATTTTGGTATTACAAGTTTTGATTTCTTTTCCAGTTGAATTCCTGTTTCATTTAAAAATGTCTAATGTTTGTGAGAAAAACAATGTTTGTTATGCTCACTAATGAGTTTTCCCAGTACTAAGGGTGTGAGAATCTGGGTTTCCTCCTATTTTTTCCCCATAAAGTAGAAGAAGGAAGTGAATGGCCTTTAAAAATAAAAGAAGAAAAACTGAACTGTTTTCTTTATTAAGTCAGCAAAACAGACACAAACTGCAAATTCCTTTAAAAGCCACCTTTCTATCCCCATGCAGTCTCCAGTTCCTGAACCAGTCACTGTTCAGTCACTACAGACTACTCAGAACTCATGTGAATAAACATTTACTGGATGTGAGTCCAACATGGTAAATCAGAACTTTTAAAATAGAAACTTTCTTTGAAAGTTTCACATTTCACAGCATAAGAACAAGTGTCTTTGGAGGCATAAAAACTGGAAAGCTGTCTGTGTGGCTTTTCCCAGGCTTAAGACCTAGGACTATAGCCTTTGTGTTTTCCTAAAGAAATAATAGGTAGTACAGATATGGGATAGGCCCCCTTTTTTTTTTGTTTTGAAGGTTTGCACAACTTCTCAGAACCAGGGCTGCTCTCTGAAGAAAATAAAAGGACATTGCTACCCCTTTGGCACAGGCAGGGGTGTGACCATGCCTGAAATGGTTGAGTATTCTCTTGTTGCAGCCTGAGAGCGATGTACTGACAGCAGTCCTGGTTCTTAGAAACACAGTAATGAAAATACTTACAGCATGACGAAACGCTGACTAATGAGTGGTGATGTAGGAGCATGACTCTGCACTTCACAAGAAGGATAGAAAGGTCAATGATTGAATACAGATGCTTTGAGGTCACTGGAGCATGGCAGGCTGATGTCAACGGAGCTTTCTGCCATCACTGCACTCTGTTATGTGTGTGTTTAGGGCAGAGGAGTTTCAGGGGGAGCTAAAAAGTGAGATTTTAGAGCACAAAAAAAGTATAGTTTGCTAGAATCTGAGTTGTTCTGTCAATGATAGCTTCCTATCATTCTTTCCTGATTGGTTACACATCACAAACGAGACTATAATTCCATTTGCCACGTGTTTAAATCGATAAGAACGTGATTGTTATTAGAATAAAGTGGCAATTTATTCCTGCTGCAGATACACATATCTAGCCATTTCCTTTGTAGGACACTGGTTTTAGTTCCTTAAACTGCCAGATTTTAATTGTTCAGGATAATATTTCACTTTCTTGGTTGCTTGACTCTAGTTGAGATATTAGGAAAGATTTGGCTCAAACAATTCAGTAGTCTTGTAGAAAGTTCTTTTAGTTTCTGTATTTTTTATTAGAAACTGTATGGGTGGGAAGTTTCTGTAGTCCCATGTCTTGGAAGAAGGATTTGGGAGTCAGCATACAAATCACTTGGATGTCAGAGTTGTGTCCTTTGCCTGATTAACTACAAGCATATGAATAAAACCTAAACCTTCCCAAATGTATCTATATGATAAAAGAGAAAAAGAAAGGAAAAATATGTAATATATATACTGTCAGTACTAAAATATTGTGGTCAATTCTGTAAGTGTTCCTATGAATATGATCTTCCCTCAGAGTGTCTGTCTGAAGCCAGCCACGGGACAAAACATCTCTCCTCAATAAGCCCAGTGCAGCAGGAGGCTGGACAAAACTTGCTCTGCAAGAACATCTTTTGGCCACCAGTGTCCATCTCCAAGGGGGCTGTGGCACTTTGCAAACGATTGGCATGGAGCTGTGAGGGTCCTACAAGAAAGACTTTTATGGTCCAGCAGCTAGGCCAAACAGATATTAGATGTCTCTGTTTAGGCAAAGGAAACAAACCTCAGGAGTTGTGTTTCCCATCTCAAAGCTGGCAGCTGAGAACCCTTTTTTAGTTAATGAAAACAACTGGTGTTTCCAGGCTGCTTCATCTGACCTTCATCTGACCTGGAGAGAGATGGTAGACCCTGTGGAAGTGCCTGTTTTCCTCTAAAAGGGATCTTGGCTAACTCGGCTGCAGACTGGGGGCATCTAATCTTAGGTGAAATGGATCCTGCCTGAGGAGACTTTATCTCTAAAAGCCATGCTGGGTCTCCCCTGAGCTATAAGTAGAAGGGGCATCCGCAGCTGCCCACCCACTGCTGGGAAGCTATTTCAGGCTGTATCCCGTCAGCTGGAGCTGTGACACAAGCATTATTTTCGATCTGTCCCTGCACATGTGCTTTGGGTCATTTGTGAGCAGACAAGCCAGCCAAAATGTGTATTGGCAGCAGGTACACAAGGAGGTTCGTGTCAGCTGGTGCAGTGAAAATGGAGACATGGTGATAGTTTGTCCTAGGTGGAACTTGTCTTATCTCAAGCCATGATGGAGCATCTGCTATGGGTAGGCAAAGATCTGTCCTTCTCTGCTATGTGCTCACCTCATGGCAAAAGTGCATCTACACAAGGAGCTGCCTTGAAAAAATTTGTTTATATGTGTTATTCCTGACAGAGATGTAGCTGGAAGTGTTGGGGTGATGGATCTGTTTGTAGGGAAAGCTTGAGGCTTTATGAAACATCTGAGTTTCAATTCACCAGAGCAAGGTGGAATCTGAAACTGACAAACCAATCCTCCTAACTAAAACCATAAAAGAAAACACCGACCAGAAACAATGGAAGTAGCTATTCATTTGGAGTATCACTTTTCCCCTAAAACTACAACATAATAATTTAACCAAAAGCCAGGGATAAGATACATGAAGAGCTGTGATGGCTTTTTAAAAGAAAATAAATATTTTGAAAACTAAAAGTTTATTCAGACAGACACTGCCGTTTCAATCATGTTTCAACAAAGTTTAATTTTGGGGTGTTAAAAGTGAAATAATTCTTTGCCCTGTTACAGAGCTCAGCTGCACTGTGCCGCTGCATCCTTGGAGGGATTTGACTGCTCACCTGTGATGGATACACACAACCCCTTAACCAATGTAGTGGTGAAGAGGTAAAGTTCTATCTCTAGAGCTGTCAATGGGCCAAGAACTCCTCCAGTTTCAGTCTATTCTCTGAAAACCCAACAAAGAAGCAGAGGGACACAGGGAACACCAATGCATGTGATCTTGAAGCACTGATGATGCAAGTAACACATGCATAACTGGCAGTTTTTATGAGACTCTTTTTCAAGGAATAGAGAAAACTGAGAGCAAGGAGCCTCACACATACCTTTCCCATCATGTGTAATTTGACTTTGAGCCAACTGCTTTATCCCATAAAAATGGGAGCCTAGGAGGGCCTTCTTGGAGCTCTCCTGGAACTCCTTTTGAGCTGGGACACCTCTCAACGGTGCTTCTTGAGGCAGAGAGAACTTTCACCTTTCACAGCTCATCTTTGGTAAGTGACCAATATCACAACTTTGTAGTATGGTAACTTCGATTTTGCCTTGGTAGCTTTGATTTGTGACTTAGCAGCTTTGATTTGTGTCTTGACAGTTGTAAATCATTAGTCAAATGATTGTTCTGTGCAGTAATAGAGTGAACCTTGCCATGGAACTTTGTCAAGATGTACTTTTACAGCATCACAGAAGAACTAGTTTTGCCAATACCTTTAATGGTGATTTTTTTAACCACTCATTTATGACTTAACCCCGTTTCAGCAGGAGGAAAGGAGGAAGACGAGTGTCATCCCCTTGAGACTGACAGCTCATGTGAAGAGCTGCCTCCCTAAGCAGAAGAGCAGAGAGCTCCAGAGACCTCTTGTCAGCAGAACAAAAAAAAAAAAAAAATAAAGAAAGCACATTCTCTGTCTGTGAAGCTATGAAATACTTACAGTGTCAGGTGGCAGACTGCAGCTGTGCCATGATGTCAGTGGATTACTTGCCCGTCAGGGAGGTGGTGTGCCAGGGGTGGATCCAAACCCAGACGTGTTGCCTCATCTGCTGTTAGCCCCACCAGCGTTTCCTTGTCACTGTGAGCTCATGGGGCTGACAAGATACCAGGAGCAGGCAAGGGAAGAGGATACCTGTGCGTCTGGAAGTGGAGATGGGATAAGACAGCAGCACAAGGGGGAGGCAGAGGCGCATCCAGGGTGTGTGCTGGGAAGCTCTTGTTGCCCTGTAGTTTTGCAAGCTTGCATGAATGTGATGAGAAAATCTTTGTATCAATCCAAACTCCTTTCAAAGGCAAAATGAAGAACGTATTATAATCCGCAAGAGGGGACACTTGAGGAGAAAAATACCTTTTGCTTTTCTGCCATTGATTGGATTACTGGTGATTTGGGAAATTCTGAGTGAGAAATATCTCAGGAATAATGAAAGGGAGCTGTACCTGCAGCTGTCTTGTGGGGTTTTAATGAGAAGAGCTCTCTAATTTGCACTGTAGCATTTGCACACAAAAAATAATCACCATCCTGACTTCTTTGTGCAGACAGGGAGTAGGAGAGTGGTGTCCCCATCTCTTTTAATCTTAAGATCTTGTATATGTAAAATGAAGATCGTGCCTTTTCTCCATGTGTCCTGTTACAGAAGCTCAGGGCTCTTTACAAACAACAATTAAGCCCAGTCCGTTGAAAGGTCCACAAGGTGCAAATAGACCTTCATGCCACCTATCACACCAAAATTATACTAACCTGATGGGGATATATGCCTCTTTTTAAAAGAAAACCTCTGAATCCCCTCAGAGAAGTGCAAGGAAACCAGGGAGCACTCTGGTGTTCTCTGATCTCCTCTTTGTGGGCTGCCTTCAACCTGACCTGGAGATGATCAATCTCTCAGCAGCAGTGCTGGACTGAGGCGTTAAGCCAAATCACACACGCGTGCCCAAACCCAGGCTGTGCTAGTCCAGCTCCCCAAGCCAATGCAGCAGAAGTTATGCCCAGCAGTGGACACTGAGGGAGCCCTTAGTCCATTATTCCTGTTTTCATGTGCTGGCAAAGAAACCCAACCCCATCCTGAGACACTGCCTTGAGCAACAGACTCAAATAGAATCATAAAATAGTTTTGGGTGGAAAAGACCTTTAAGATCATTGAGTCCAACCACTAAACTCACACTGCCAAGCCCACCACTAAATCATGTCCCTCAGCATCTCATTTAACACAGTTTTTAAATATCTTAGGGATGGGGACTCTACCACTCCCCTGGGCAGCCTGGGCCAGTGTCTAACAATCCTCTCAGGGAAAAGGTTCGTTCTCATCTCCAATCTAAACCTCCTCCTCAAGTGGTGCAACTTGAGGCCATTTCTTCTTCTCCTGTCACTCGTAACCTGTGAGAAGAGATAAATCCCCACATTGCTACAACCTCCTTTCAGACAGCTGTAGAGACTAATCATATCTCCCCTCTGCCTCCTCTCTCCAGGCTGAACACCCCCGGTTCCCTTGTTCTCCCGACCCTTCACCAGCTTTGTTGCCTGCCTCTGGACATGCCCCAGCACCTCAATGTCCTTCTTGTAGTGAGGAGCCCAGAACTGAACATGGCACTTGAGTTGCAGCCTCACCAGTACAGAGGTGAGTCACTGAGTACAGAGGGACAGTCACTTCCTTGGTCCTGCTGGCCACACTGTTTCTGATACCAGTCAGGATGCCATTGGCCTTCTCGGCCCCCTGGGCACACTGCTGACTCATGTGAAGCTGCTGTTGATTAATACTCCCAGGTCCTTTTCCTCTGGGCAGCTTTCCAGTTACATATCCCCAGGCCTGTAGCATTGTCTGGGGTTGTTGTGGACCAAGCTCAGGACCCAGCACTTGTCCCTGTTGAAGCTCATACAATTGGCTTTGGCCCATTGCTCCAGCCTGTCTAGGTCCCTCTGAAGAGCCTTCCTGCCCTCAAACAGAAACAGAATCTCAGTCTCCTCATCTAGATCATTGATAAAGATTTCAAACAGTGCAGCAATCTAGTTTTGAGAGTCATCCAAGTATATTTCCACAATGGCAACTATATCATAGTTTTCCTGACGCACAACAGCTTCCAGCTCCTCTTGTTTGTTGCCTGGGCTCTGTGTATTGGTGTAATTGCACTTCAGTTGGGATATTGATCCCACCACCTTTTTTGGAAGGAGGTGATCAGGGTTCTGGAGCATCTTTCTTACAAGGAAAGGCTGTAAGATGTGGGGCTGGTCAGCCTGGACAAGATGAGACTGAGGGGGGAATCTCATTAATACTTACAAGTATTTGAAAGATGTCTGTTAAGAGGATGGGGTGACACTTTTTTCTGTAATGTCCAGTGACAGGACAAGGGGTAATGGGATGAAGCTGGAACACAAAAGTTCCACTTAAACATAAGGAAAAACTGTTTCACTGTTTGAGTGAGGGAGCCCTGGCAGAGGCTGCCCATGGAGCATGTGGAGTCTCCTTCTCTAGAGGTTTCCAAACCCACCTGGACACATTCCTGTGTGACCTGGTCAAGGGGATCCTGCTTTATCAGGGAGTTGGGCTGGATGATCTCTAGAGGTCCCTTCCAACCCTTACCATTCTTCTGTGAAATCTTGATTCCTATGTGACCATTCTCAGGTTATTCCATGGTTTCTAAAACATCAACCACTCTTGTGTCTTTTTAATTGACTGTGATGCACGAAGAGACTCAGGTATCTCTTGTGCTTCCCAAGTGCCATTTGAAGGATGTAGCTTCAGAGTCTGACTTTTTAAGAATCATCAGCTGCCTAGTGCATGTAGTGCCTGTAAACCCCTCAGACACTGACATTTATGTCCCTCAGGCAGTGATTTTACATCCATGGTTCACAGCATCTGTGAGTTGATGTCTGCCTCTTCAAACTTCAGGCTGCAGAAAGCCATGTCTGCTTATTCTCATCACGGAGAGGTGAACACCCACCTTGATGTCTTCAAACTGGCAAAATGGGATGTCACAGATTTAAGCATGTTTCTAGGCACATCCAGAAATGCTTCAGCCTTTTCCTTTGGGGAGCAGGATCAAACTATGTTTAAAACATGTCCAGAGAGAATGTGACAAGACTCATGTTGTATGTTCTAGGTCAGTGATTAGGTAGCTCTCGGGAGAAACATAGATAGATGTGCCTTCTTCAGGGAAGACAAACCCCTGCCTCCTTCCTAATGAGTAGATGCTTGAAATGCCCAGCCAGCAGAGACTTTGGACACACATATAGCAAAGCTTTCTTATGAGAGGTGTTTTGCTTTGTATCCACTGGGACAGAAAAGGGCATGAATGCCGAGTACTGCCTGCGAGTAGGGAGACCTGCTATCAGCCTCTGCTTCAGGGTACAGATAGTGTAAAATAACACATCATTCCATTCGTCTTCATAATGGAGACATACCTATTCACATGCACTAAATGGCCTAAGGAACACCAACTTTTCCTATGCATAGAAAAATATGAAATAATGTTTGTGTTTAGGGGAACATCAAATTCCAGAACACCTTTTAATGTAGTCATTTAGATTTAAATCAATTAGAGAACAAGAAAAACGAACTATGGTCTCCCAGGTCTGGAGACATCTTACTAGCCGAGCAGTAAATGACAGTGCTTCTTCCAGCCGTGCTGTAGCGGGTGGAAAGGGAGAGAAAGGAAGGGGAGTGAAGAAGACAAGGAGAGGATTAAGGACTTAGGCCTATCTGTCCCTCATGAATTTTCTTTCATGTATGACTTTCTTCCAAGAGGTAAGACCTGGATGATGTACTCAGAAGCTGATCCCTGCAGTTTTCCCCGCAACTATAGCAATGAGACTATTGAAGAACACAAACCTTCCCTACAAATCTCACCTCGCTTGTGTCTCTAGAATACTACTGCTGCAACAACATTGTAGCTAATGCTTCTCATCTGCAAAATTCAAGCCCGTCAGGATGCGTGTTCCAGAGCTGGAATAAACATTTGAAAGGGAGATGTCTCAGTGCCAGGCTGCAACTCCTGCAGCAGCTCCAGCCCTGCGCCACACCACTGCACACCCTGCTTTGCTGCCTCAAATTCTCTGCCTGGGTTAGCCTCATGTTTTAGCTGCTCTGTGTCCCGAGGGAACTGCTGAACAAAGATGACAAGTCACTGTATTCCACATATTTATGAAGTTGCGTCAGCCCAGTGAAGATCCTACAGACTGGAAAAGGGGAAACATAACCCCCATTTTTAAAAAGGGTAAAAAAGGAAGACTCAGGAAACTATAGGCCAGTTGGCTTCACCTCTGTGCTCAGCAAGATCATGGAGCAGATCCTCCTGGAAACTATACTACATGTACTATACATGGAAAATAAGGAGGTGACTGGTGACAGCCAACATGGCTTCACTAAGGACAAATCATACCTGACGAATGTGGTGGCCTGGATGGGGTTACAGCTTCAGTGCATACGGGAGAAAGAACGGACATTGTCTACTTGGACTTGTGCAAAATCATAGAATCAATCATAGAATGGTAGGGGATGTCCCACATGACATGTGGGACATCCTTGTCTCTAAATTGGAGAGACATGGAATTGCTGGATGGACCATTTGCTGGGTAAGGAATTGGCTGGATGATCACGCTTAAAGAGCTATGGTCAATGGCTTGATGCGGAGAGCAGTGATGGGTGGTGTTCCTCAGGGATTGATACTGGGACCAGTGCTGTTTGTCAGTGACATGGACAGTGGGATTGAGTGCACTCTCAGGAAGTTTGCTGATGGCACAAAGGTGTGTGGTGAGGTCGACATGCTGGAGGGAAGAGATGGCATCCAGAGGGATCCAGACAGGCTGGAGAGGTGGGACTGTGTGAACTTCATGAAATTCAGTAAAACGCAAGGTCCATCACATGGGTTGGAGTAAACCCAAGCAACAAATACAGGCTGAGTGGAGACGGGATTGAGAGCAGCCCCGAGGAGAAGGACTTGGAACTGTTCGTTGACAACATGACCCAGCAATGTGCACTTGCAGCTCAGAAAGGAAACTATATCCTGGGCTGCATCCAAAGCAGCATGGGCAGCAGGTCAAAGGAGGGGATTCTACCCCTCTGCTCTGCTCTGCTCTGGTGCTACCACACCTGCAGTGCTGTGTCCAGCTCTGAGGGTCCACAACATAAAAAAGACATGGAGCTGTTGGAGCAAGTCCAGAGATGGCCATTGAGATAATCAAAATATTGGAGCACCTCGCCTATGAAGACAAGCTGGGAGAGTTGGGATTCTTCAGCCTGGAGAAGGGAAGGCTGTAGGGAAACCTTATAGCAGCCTTCCAGTACCTAAAGTGGCCTACAGGAAAGCTGGAGAGGGACTTTTTATAAGGGCATGTAGTGATGAGGAAAAATGGCTTCAAACTGAAAGAGGGGAGATTTAGATTAGATGTTGGGAAGAGATTCTTTAGTGAAATGGGTTGCCCAGAGAGGCTGTGGATGCTTCATCCCTGGGAGTGTTTAAGGCCAGTTTGGGTGGGGCTTGGAGTAACCTAGTCTAGTGTAAGGTGTCTCTGACCCTGGCAGGGAGTTGGAACAAGTTTATTTTTGAGGCCCTTCCAACCTAAACTATTCTGTCATTCTATGATTCTTTGATAAGGTCTCTAACACTCACCTAATTCCCCTACAACTGTGAACAAAACGACAACCCAAAGGAAGCACTTAAAGGACCAAAAAGGAAAATGTCCCCCATGCTCTGCTTTTGCCACACTGGGATTTTTCAGCAGTGAACCTTGGGCTGGCACAAGATGCCAAAGCCTGGTGCCTGGGGACCAGCAATAAGCAGCTGCCAGCACATGGGGCAGGAAGGGCCATGGGACAGTGGAGGTGATGCCTTGCTGTAGGCAGCAGGATCTTCTGGCCTTCCAGTAGAACACATGTGAACACAAGCTGCTCAATTGATACTCGACTACTATCTTTCTCACACCATCTTGACATCTCCATGAAATAAATACAGCAAATGGGAGCAGAAACATCAAGAGATGTCACTGCTTTTAAAGAAAATCTCCATGCATGTTTTCATCTTAAAGGGATTACCATGTGTATCTCAAGCAATTATTTGGCATTACCTTCATATAAGAGGGATTGACATGTCATTTCATTAGAGTATTTGGTAGTGAATTGAAGAACAAAAGGACAGATCTGCATCTCTGTTCCCAGTTTTGAGATATTTCTCATTTACAAGGGCTAGAGGAAATCCAGAGTCCAGCCCTTGTGCTCCATGGGGGCAGACACAATACTTGTGTGATTTGTAGCATGACACAATTAAATGGCAAGGAGTTACTTGCTGGACACTATTGTTCATATGCTTCTATAGCCAACCTGATTTTCCCAGAGAAACAGCTAAGAGTAGGGAATCTAATGGGTTTTCAAATCTTTCCCTGCCCTTCAGGATAAATCTGCTGCGTTTAGAGGTTAGGTTAAAAGAGTCAGGAAATTGCTTCAATAAGCTGAAATTCCTGTTGATACCAAAACCTTTCAGAAACCTTTGCTGCATTCAGCCAATTTTGTCCCTAATATGAGTAACTCCTCTACCACCAGAGTTTAAAAGGTCAGGTTGAGGTGAACGTGGTCTCTCTAGAAGCCAACAAACCCTCAGCTTCACAATTGGCCTGGGACCCACACATTGAGCTGGAGATGGGGGGCACTGGAGCCGGGGGGCACTGGAGCCAGAGTGCATCAGCACATCCCCATGATAGTGAGTGCCACTGCCACCAGGTGCTGGTCCCAGCAGAGATGCTAGTGCTGAGAGTGGCATCTCCTCAGCACAGACTTTAGTGGGGGACCCAGTGCAAGGGAGCTTTCTCCTTCAACATCCCTCCTGCGGCTGCTGCTTCCTGATGCATATCCCCATCACTCCAGTGCAGTGGGTGAAGTTTGGTGCAGAGCTGTGCTCCAGGCCAGCCCTGTCCTCAGAGGTGATTTGCCTCTGCCCCATACCCTTCTATCCAGTATGGATTGATTTTCCCTAGAGCCATGTGTCCCTTTCTCAGTCAGGCTCCACTCCCCACTGGTGTGGAACCATGTATTGGTAAAGGCAGACCCTTGCTCATACAGAGAACATTTTTGTGTGTGTGTCTATTAGCACACCAGAAGAATGAAGACATCATTGCTTTGACACACAAACATGGGGCTGAGTTTTCATTGGAATGGCCCAGGATGGTCCTGGGGTTGCAGGTGAACAGATGGAACAGCTCCATCTGCCTCCCTCATCCCTCACATCCCAGACTCAGAGCACAGGGCTCAGCTGCCACAGGTGACACTGCTATGTGGTAAGAGTTTGCATCTCACTTCTTTTTTCTTATGAAAAAATCTGCTATTGCCAGTGTCTACAACAAAGTGCCCTTGTCTTGTGTTGCCTTTTGTTCCTCCCAGCTGCAGCACACCTGGAGTCACAGTGCCCTTTGCTAGTGAAGAGCTTCTTGCCCACAGCCCCAGGATGTCGGATCCCTCAGGAATAGAGTTTCCCAGGCCTAATCCTTGGATTTAGTTGCACATAAGCTCAAGCAACACTGAGGAGAGTAGCGTGACTAAAAAAAAAGAGGGGATGCCACTGACTCTCCCGTGTGAAAAGGCTTTTCTGCACAGCAGTGTCACCCTCACAGTGACACTGTCCTCACCTGAGCTGGGCCAGATTTTCAATTTGTTAGAGGATAATCAAGCTGGGAGACATTCAGAGATTTTTCAGATGGTTTGATTCAAAATCCACCTGGATGAGTTCCTGTGTGACCTCCTCTATGTGGTCCTGTTCTGGCAGGGGGGCTGGACTAGATGACCTTTCGAGGTCCCTTCCAACCCTTAAGATTCTGTGATTCTGTGTGATTCTGTGATGAATACCCTGCAGAGCAGAGTGGCTTCTGTCAAGCTGTGCTTTGGTCTATCCATCTTGAATGACCCTGCGTCCAAACACTGAAGTTCTGGGATCACAGAGTCACAGAATCACTGAATGCCAGAATGGTAGGGGTTGGAAGGGACCTCTAGAAATCACCCAGGCCAACCACCCTGCTAAAGCAGGTTCCCTTCGATCAGGTCGCACAGGAATGTGTCCAGGTAGGTTTGGAAAGCTCCAGAGAAGGAGACTTCAAAACTTCCCTGGGCAGTCTATTCAGGATGGGAACCTTGATGTTAGGTCTTAAGTTCATGAAGCTGTGCTCAGCTCTTCACCAGCTGGCCATGTGGAGGTGAGACCAAGTATTGCGCTGCTGATTTACTGAAACTGGACTCTTGCCCATAAGCTGCCTTTGCAGAGGGTTGAGTGTATCTTGTTGGTAGGCACTTTCTACTTGCACAGCATGGAATGGTGGTCAAGCCCCTCTTCTCGCTTTAGAATGCTGTATGACAGAATTCCACTACAGAAAATCAATGGTTAAAAATAACCCTGTGTGCAGCAGTGACTAATATGCTCATACATGCAGAGCTGTCTCTCCTTCCCTCTGTTGCTGATGGTCATGTATGTCATCTGTGTGTACATGTCTGTGGTCTGCAGCCTTGGTGGGTGATGGATCTGTTATCAGCAATGCTCTGGGTTTGAAGGTCTGCATGTCACTACCTTCATAACTACTATAATCTGGTGGGAAAATTGCTTGGTTTCTTGCAAATACCCTGCTCAAAGGCCATGGTAACCATTGTCTTACAACGCTACCTGGCCCTGAGTTCAGCCCCACAAAGAATGGAGACCCTTGCTGAAGAGGGATTTGTACATGCAATAGGCAAGAAACCTCCATGTTCTTTTTCAGATGTACTTTTTCATGACTGTGTGCTTCAGCGTGTCTGGTGGCATTCTCCTGGGGAACATCATTTCAACAGTATTTCCTGTAAAGAAAAGCTTGACACAGTATTGTAAGGCTTGTATGTGGTGTGAGAAATACCTCCCACCATTAAAGCAATGCTTACCCTCACCCCTCAGCAGTGCTGCCTTATCTCTCTTGCTGCAGGCTGTGCTACTCCCATCCTTTCTTTGCTGGCCTTGGAAATGCTCAGGGTGGTGAGCTGGGTTCAGGCACAGGTCTCAGCAGGCAAAATGAGCCCTGCTGACTAGATGTGCACCCTGAGGCACTTACTACATGTGCATACAGCTATGACTGATCTTTCCAAAATCATCGACTGGCTTATGCTAAAACTGCAAATGCTTTAGCTCTGAGGTGCCTTGAGCTGTCCCAGGGCACCCCAACGATATAAAGTCACTTGGGTTAGAAAACATGGTCCTTAAGCACCACATCTACATGTATTTTGAATACCTCCAGGGATGGTGACTCAATCACTTCCCTGGGCAGCCCTTTCCAATGCTTAACAACCCTCTTGGTTAAGTATTTTCTTCTAATACCCAGTCTAAACCACCCCTGATGCAGCTTGAGCCCGTTTTTTCTTGTCCTATCACTTGTAACCCGGGAGAAGAGTCTGGCCGTCACCTCACTACCACCTCCTTTCAGGTGGTTGTAGAGATTGGTCATGTCTCCCTGCAGCCTCCCATTCCCTCAGGTGTTTCTCATCAGACTTGTGCTCCTGACCCTTTACCAGCTTTATTGCCCATCTCATGACATGCTCCAGCCCCTCCATGTCCTTCTTGTAGTGAGGGGCCCAAACTCAACACAGAATTAGAGATGTGGTCTCATTAGCACCAAGTACAGGTGCACAATCACTTCCCTGGTCCTGCTGGCCACACTATTTCTTTTACGGCCAGGATGCCATTGGCCTTCTTGGTCATCTGGGCACACTGTTGGCTCATATTCAGCCACCGTTGATTAACACCCACAAGTCTTTTTCCTCTGGACAGCTTTCCAGCCACTCTGCCCCAAGCCTGTAGTGTTGCCTGGCGTTGTTGTGGCCCAAGCATGGGACTCAGCACTTGGCCTTGTTAAGTCTCAAACAATTGGCTTCAGCCCATTGATCCAGTATGTCCAGATCCCTCTGAAGAGCCTTCCTGTGCTTAAGTAGATCAACCCTCCTGCCCAACTTGGTGCTGTCTGCAAACTTACTGAGAGTGCACTCAGCTGGATCATTGATATTAATTAATCAGAACAGGCTCTGTACTGAGCCCTGGGGAACACCCTTTGTGACCGGCTGTCTAATGGATTTAACTCCTTTCACCTCCACTCTGGCCATCCAACCAGTTTTTTTCTCAGTGAACAGTATTCTTGTCCAAGCAAGCCCATTTCTGCAGGAGAATGCTGGAGAACATCTGCAACATCCACAGCCTTTTTCTCATCCACTAATGGGGTGATATAACACAGAGCAGCTTCATATACAGCCACCACAGGGCTTGCACAGCAGAGATAGACCTGTGGTCTTCTGACCAGAGTCTGGTCCAGCTTGGCACAATGCAGAGCTGCTGCATGTCATCTTCCTTCTGCACTGCTCAGTGTTTAAAGAAACTATCCAGGACTACTCACACCTAAGAATAAGCTGTGTCATTGCAATTTCAGTTGGCCTGCGTCTGCCAGATGATGTGTTTTTCTCTTGAGGACAGACTTTCCTCTTTCTATGCTACATGAGTTTTTTACATTGATTCAGTCCCAAGGAAGATGTTTTCTATTTTTTTTTAATTAAAAATTCCCAAACCAACCGTGACTTCCTAAAATATGTTAATGATAAATAAATTGTTAAAAAACACCCACCATGACAAAAGACGACAGGCAAGGACACGTGGAAGATAGTAAAACTATTTAGTGGCACACGACCTCAGAAGGAAAGATCTATTTCCCATTACACAGCCCATTTCCCGTAAATCCTACCTTGAAGCAGTTACTTCAATGAGTGCCAGCCAGGGTTTTATTCTTTTCTGTACAGTTTTGAGTAACGTATGACTAACGGCCTTAGCCTTGCTGACAAGTGTGCAGAAGGCTCCTTGCTGATGCTTTGCACTGGTGTAATTGACTTTTATGGAGTTGTTCCTGATTTGCACTCTTCAAGAGGCTCCAAAACATGACTATAGATCAGCAAGTTATCACACAGCACCTCAGCAGCAGTATGTGCCAGGAGTGATCTGAGTCTCTGACAGCAGAGGTGGAGTTTGACATCATTTAGCTTGCAGTGAGAAAGGATACAGCCGCACCATATTGCCTCATATCTCCTGGAGGCTGAAGTGTCAATCCAGACAGTCATCACAACTCCTATTACACATGGGAGCAAATGTGTCTGACCTCTGCCCGGCAGAATATGCCTTCAGTTCCTTGGGGTGCTCTCTGTGCCCTTATCATTGCCCTGGGCTATTTTTAGGTGTTGTCTCCACTCACATCCAGCAACACTGGCTCCAGCCAAGCTACATGTCCTATCAACAGGCACACCACACACTGGAGCCTTTGACTGGCCAGTGCTCACCAAGGTCTCACAGCCATTTAGCTTTGTCAGTAAACCTGGTTTCCAACCATCATAGCTGGAAAGAGCTAGTTGGCACATGGGGTGGCATGTGGGGTGGCATGTGGGATTGCTGTGCACCTCTTGGAGATGCACCGTTTGGTGGCACTGCCTCCTCAGAGGTGTCCACTACCAGAAGTTTCATCCTACCCCAGCTGTGAATAAGGAAGCAGTTGTCCCTGCTGAAACCCAGGGGGCCCTGCAGTAGCAAACAACAATTTCAAGGAAATGAGACCAAAGCCACAGATGGGCAGAAGGAAGAAAGTACTTGTGCCTGCCTGTTTGTGGTCAGTCAGAAAACAGCCTGGAGATGGGCTCTGCTGCCCCATCGGCTTAGCCCAGGACTAGGACTCCATAAAGCCTGCTTCCCACCAACTGGCCCAGCCCCTAAATGCCTCACCATGCCTCTTAGGGTTGCAGACCACAGAACTGCACTAGCTGTGTGGCTGGCCTGCCAGGGACCTTCCACATTAGGCAAGCACCCCATCCTGTTTCAAGAAACAGCCCATCTTTGTTGAGTTGTAGCCTAGAGCAAAAGTATATTTAATGGTGTGGGTTTTTTTCATCTAGACAAGGCAATGGGTGCTGCAAGCTTGGATGCAAAGAGGATGGAAAAGCAGCAAGGATGGCATGGAGGGAACTGGTTAAGTTCCTTGTAAGCAAGGGAATGGTTAATAGAGGAAAAGAAACATTGAACTTTTGACTTTTGCTGGTAATTAATAGTTTAAAACCTCCAGCAAAATCAAACATTTAAAAATATTGTGTGTTTCATGAAGATTTTATACATGGCATATTTTTCCAACAGTCCCAAGTGCTTCAGAAATTGTATTTATCTCTCTTTTAATCTACCCTTTTGTTTGTGAACTAGCTAAGTGAGGTCAGAGAGAGTGAAAGAGCATTTTTTGCAAAGGGGAGCTTTCAATATGTCACATTTAATAGAAGTAATAACTACACAAAATCTCAAGATCTATAAAGGGCTTTGTACAGGGAGGTTAATTTGCATCTCTATTAGATATCTTTCCCTAATTATCTTGTTGTTGTTGTTGTTCTTGCTTAGTTTACCGTGTGGATGAGTATCAAGGCATTTCCTCCAGCAAGTAGGGACTGATTGCCACAGTGCACTGCAGAACTGGGACTCTTGAGCACAGATCGGTCATTAAGAGTGCTGCAAGCTCCATGTCACTCGTCAGGGAGAAACACCCAGAGGGACTTCTTTTTCCGTGCCTTTGCACTCCCACCATTTTATAGCCCGTGAGATCGCCTGAGCAGAGGCATGCCAGATGTTACTTGTGAATCTATGGATAGAGTTGAAACACAGAAGGCTGGAGTCAAAAAAATCTTCTTCCTGGTTTGTGAGGCACTCTGAAGAATTTGCGAACATTGAAGCCTGTTCTGTGCCAGCAAGGCCAGGCCAGAAGAAGCCTCTCTTACATACAATCTCTGCAGTGGAGGCTCTGGTTTACCACATCTTTTAAGGACTGGCATGTTTTCCCATAAGATAGGAAGAGTAAGTTCCCAAAGCCTGGAAAAAAAAAAATGAATGTCACCCCTATTTTCAAGAAGGACAAAAAACTACAGGCAGATCAGCTTCAATTTCATCCCTGGAAACCATTTCCTGGTACGTGAATGACAAGAAAGTCACAGATAGCATGGTTTCACTAAGGGAAAGTCATGCTTGATCAGCTTGACAAACTTGCATTATGAGTTAACTGGCCTGATAGGCGATGGGGGAGGAGCTGGTAGTGTCTACCTAGACTTCTGTGACATTCTCTCACATAGATCCTCACAGACAAGCTTGTTAGTTGAGCAGACAGTGACATGGATTGAAAACTGGCTGAGTGGCCAGACCCAGAGGCTGGTAAACAGTGGCACGAAGTGTAGTTGTATGCCAGTGACCAGCAGTGTCCCCCAAGGGTGTATACTAGCTCTGGTCCCGTTTGACATCTTTTTTAATGATCTGGGTGAGGGAGATGAGTATACCAGCGAGTTTTCAGATGGCACAAAAACGTAAGGAGTGGTAGATATGCCAGAGGGTCATGCTGCCATCCAGAGACCTCAACAGGCTGGTAAAATGAGTCAATGTGAGCCTCATGAAGTTCACAGAATCACAGACTGGTTGGGGTTGGAAGGGACCTCTAGAGATCATCCATCCCAATCCCCTACTAAAACAGGTTCATGTCAATCAGGTCGCACAGGAACACATCCAGGCAGGTTTGGAAACCTCCAGAGAAGGAGACTACACACCCCACTCCCTTGGCAGCCTGTGTCAGGGCTCCCTCATCCTCACAGTAAAGTTTACTTACAAGGTAAAGTGTAAGTCCTGCATCTGAGGAGGAACAACCCGTGCACCATTATATGCTAGGGGCTACACCACTGGAAAACATCTTGGCAGAAAAGAATCTGTAGGTCCTGATGGGTGGAATATGAGCTAGCATTGTGTCCTTGTGACAAAGAAGGAAAATGGCATCCTAGGCTGCAACAAAGTATTTGCAGCTGATCCTTCTCCTCTACTCAGCACCGGTGAGGTCACAGCTGGAGTGTCAGGTCCAGTTCTGGGTTTCCCAATAGGAGAGAGACACGGATATACTGGAGAGAATCCAATGAAAAGTCATGAAGATGATCAAAGGATCTGGGTCGTTTCTCTTATGAAGAAAGGCTGAGAGAGCTGGGACTTTTCAGTGTGGAGAAGGCTCAGGAGCAATCTTATCTATATATATAAAAATCCAAAGGGAGAGTGCAAAGAAGGTGGAGCCAGGCTCTTTTTGGTGGTGCCCAATGGCAGGACAAGAGGCAATGGGCACAGACTGAAACACAGAAGGTTCCCTTTCAATGTCAAGAAACATTTATTAACCATGAGTGTGACTGAGCTCTGGCATAGGTAGCCCGGGGAGGATGTGATGTCTCTACCTTTGGAGATATGTAGAAGCTGTCTGGACACAATCGTAGGCAACAGGCTTTAGATGTCCCAGGCTGAGCCAAGGGCTTGGACTAGGTGGTTTCCAGAGGTCCCTTCCTACCTCAGCCATTCTGTTATTCTGTGATGGCCCACAGCAGCAAGGAAGCCACAGATTAAGTTTTTTTTAGTGGCCACTGTTGAAGGTGGTTGCTCTGGAGATCATTAGCTCTTATCAACTCAGCTTCAGAGGTGGAAGAAGAATTGCCACAAGATTCAGTGCCACCCAGACCCCTGGGACAGCACTCCCTTGATTTTGCAGGTTAGCTCACTGGCTTCACAAGTCCCATGTGCTCAGGGGTCTACCCAGCCCATCACTCTTGTGCAGCAGCTCTGATAGAACCCTGCCAGCTCCCTACATGACACTTCTGAGGAGTCAAAGAAGACGGAGGGCAGGATAGGAGCAGGGTTTACTCATCATTTTGGCCACTGTCGCTCCCTACTGCTTGTGTTACCCATAACTTTATTCTAGATGGAGGGTCTGCCTGTTATCACAGGCCTCTTCACTTAAGCTGCCATGCTTTGCCTGCCAACTTGCACTCCAATCCTATGCTGTGTACTTTATCAGTGTACTTATTTTCTCTGGAGGAAGGTGAGCAATTTAATTAACGCTGGATTTCAGCTTGTAAGAAAGCAGGCTCTCTCAGTAGCAGATGAAGATTAATGCAGATCCTTTCCCTTTCTCAAGACTTTATATTTGGCTGGTCTGACTCCTTGCATGGATGCAGTCTGCATGTTTGAACAGGGAGCAACTGTTTTTCAGGCACTTTGAGCTCCTGTTGTGCTGAGATCTCCTTTGTTTTCCGCAGCACAGTGATGATTGATAGATCTTGCACCCGTGCCAGTGCCTGAAGCTCAGAAGCTGTGGGTGCTGGGCAGGCTGGAGCTGGTGAGCTGCAGGGACACAAATGAGCTGCTCTTTAGCACCCTCCAGCCATCTGCATTAGGAAAAGGAAGATGCACAAAAGAATGGACCTTTTCTGAAATACTGAAACCAACAGTTTAAATACTGGCAGCTTCTCAGCAGCAGTTGACACCACAGTTTTAACAAACTCACAAACCCCCTCTGTCTCGTAATATTACGCCCACATTACGTGGAGACCATCCCAGACTCATCTGTGAGCTAGAGGTGATATTTGGTGCTGTCTAAATGGGAGAAGCCCGAACCCAGGCCACCTGAGAGCACTGGTCCGTGTTCATCCCCAGCTGCAACTGGGATAGAGTGGCTGCTCTACTCTCACCCAGGCTGCCACATATTTTCTTACCTGCTCTTGCACCAACATGGTGCAATCAAGGTTGGGTAGGTAAAATGGCCCAGAGGCTCTTTCTGGGGGACATACCTGGGGAGCTGGGGTTTATAGGCCACTTTTTGTTGGATTACCTCTATAACACCACAGACTGGTCTTACTTCCGCTTCAGCCATCCACATCTGGGAGAACAAATCCTGCTACCTGATGGGACATCCTTCAGATGTTGTATGTGTATGGTCACGAAGAGGAAAGGAAAGACCATAGAATAGTTTGAGTTGGAAGAGACCTTTAAAGGTTATCTAGTCTAACCCCCCTTCAGTGAGTGGAGACATCTTCAACTAGATCAGGTTGCTCCAAGCCCTGTCCAATCTTACCTTGACTGTTTCAAGGGATGAGGCATATACCACCTCTCTGGGCAACCTGTTCCAGTGTCTTACCACCCTTATCAGAGATTTCTTCCTTGTATCTAGTCTGAATCCACCCTCCAGTTTAAAACCATTACCCTTTGTGCCACTGCTACAGGTGCTGCTAAACAGTCTGTCTCCATCTTTCTTATAAGCCCCTTGTAAGTGCTGAAAAGCCACAATAAGATCTCCCTGGAGTCTTTTCTAGGCTGAACAACCCTAACTTTCTCAGCCTTTTCTCATAGGAGAGGTGCTCCAGCTCTCTGACCTTTTTTGTTTCCCTCCTCTGGACCCACTCAATCAGGTCCATATATTTTCTGTCCTGAGGACTCCAGAGCTCTGCAGGTGGGGGTCTCACCAGAGCAGAGCAGAGGCACAGAATCCCCTCCCTTGGCCATGCTGCTTTGGATGCAGCTTAGGATAGGGTTGGCTTTCTGGGATGTGAGCACACATTGCTGGTTCCTGTCAAGTTTTTCATCCACCATCACCCCCACATCCTTCTCTGCAGAGCTGCACTCAGTCCCTTCAGTCACCCTACCTATCTTCACTCTCCACATACCAAAAGTAGTCTCAGCCTAGGTGCAAGTCCTTGCACTTGGTTGTGTTGAATCACATGAGGATCACATGGGCTCACTCGTCCAGCTTGTCCAGATCCCTTTGAATGGCATTTCATCCCTCAGGTGTGTTGACTGCACCACTTAGTTTGGTGTCATCTGAAAATTTGCTCAGTCCCACTGTCTATGTCATTGGTGAAGATACAAAAATATAACAGTGGCAATACGGACCCCTGAGGGATATAATTCATGTCTCCATCTGGACATCGAGCCATTGACCATCACTCTGTGGATGTGACCGTTCATCCAATTCCTTAACCACTGGGCAGTCCATCCATCACATCCATAGCTCTGCAATTTAGAGAGAAGGATGTTATGGGTAACTGTGTCAAAGACCTTACGTGAGTCCAGTAGACCACATCCATAACTTTTGTTTTGTCTACCAATGTAGTGTCTCCACCATAGAAGGCCACTCAGCTGACCGGGCAGGACTTGTGCTTGGTGAAGCCATGCTGGCTGCCTCGAATCACCTCCCTATCCTCCATATGCCTCAACATAACTTCTAGAAGGATCTGTTCTATGATCCTCCTGGGCACAGAGGTGAGGCTGACAGCTTGGTAGTTTCCAGTCTTCCCCTTTCTACTCTTTTCAAAAACAGGTGCAATGTTTTTAGAGGGGCTTCACCTGACTGCCGTGACTTTTCAAATATCATGGAGAGTGCCTTAGCAACTGCATCAGCCACTTCCCTCAGGACTCCCACACGTGTATGTATGTTCAGATTCTTCAGTTGATCACCATCTAGGGGAAAAGTTGTGATCATTGTGTCCCTGATGTCCCCACCACTCCTCCAAATGATGCTCTTCTCCACGTGTGCTTTGTGCCTTTTCCTCCAGACCTTTTGAGAAGCAGCTATGGTGGAGGCAGGTGTTGCTTTGCAGGGATAGGAGCGGTTGTGATCCTCCTGCAGATGCCAGTGGAATCAAACTGGAAAGGCAACACAGGTTTCACCCTTCCTTTTGAGACACCTATGCCCCTGAGGACAGCTCCCGCTTGCCAGGCTGGGGTTTTTTGCATAGTGCAAAGGCATCCCCCTGTAATTGCACCTGCACGTCCCTCAGACCATGCTATACCCTTACAGGAGTGATGAAAACCTGATCATCAGAAGGGCCAGAGAAATAAGAAAATTTTTATGCTTCTCATGAGTCTGCTTGCTGAGAAGAAGACAGCCCTTATTCCACTTGTTCTGGCAACAAAGAATTACAGATGGGTTGGAGGAAAATTCAGAAACTGAAAAGAGAGGAAAAGGGAGCCTATGGAAACCAAGGCTGCTGTCAGAGCATCAGCAAGGACCACTGTGGAACATCAGGCCAGAGGAGCACCTGTGAGGACACAGTGCCTGCAAGACACCTGACATTATTGCTGCTGCTGGCCTTTTGCAGGTTATTTTCCTCCTCCATCCCTGGAGGGAGGAGGCCAGTGGAAAAATATTTGCAACTTATCGAGCATCTGTCCATGAGAAATCTGTGTGTCCAGAACAGGTTTCCAGCTCCACTGGGTCCCAGAGTCCTGCCAGCAGCAGTTTGCTGCAGCTTTTGCTCTTGCATGTGTTTCCCTCTTCACATGTTTTGGCTTCTGTTCCTCCCTCCCTTTCAGCTTTTCACTTGATGTTGGAGCCAGCAACCCTGCAGTGAAGGGGAAAGTTTGATTCAACTGGCTACTGGAAAGATCCCAGACCAAAAAAAAATGACCCAAGGCAATGTGATCTGATACTAGCAACTGATGATACTGAAATCTCTAACCCCTTTCTCTCCTCCCCACAAAAAGAAAAGCAGGTAGATAAGTACATAATAGAGCTTCTGATGCCACCAAGTGCTGCTCTGTACTGCAGCCAGATTCATAGGATCACAGAATCACAGAATGATAAGGGTTGGAAGGGACCTCTAGAGATCATCTAGTCCAACTCCCTTCTGAACCAGGTTCCCCTCAATCAGGTCACACAGGAACATGTATAGGAGGGTGTGAGAATCTCCAGAGAAGGAGACTCCACACCCTCCCTACGAAGCCTGTGCTCCCTCACTCTCACAGTAAAGCAGTTTTTCCCTTGTGTTTAAGTGGAACATTTTGTGTTCCAGCTTCTGTCCATTATCTCTAGTCCTGTTGCTGGACACTGCAGAGAAAAGTGCCCCTCCCTCCTCTTGACATCCACCCTTTAGGTATTTATTCACTAGAAAGCTTTGAAGGGATGTCAAAGATGCCTCAGTGATCTCCCCATCATTATTATCACTCTGAGGCATCACTCCTGGCAGAGGCTACAACGGAGGAGGGTGCTGGAGCCTTCCTCACCATCTGCAGCATCACACCCCACTTGAAGAACTGCAGAGGCTAGGGAAGGAGCTGGATTTCCTTAGTGTTTGCATGGCTGTGCAGAAGCAGGCCCAGGGGCTGAAGGTGCAGGCTGATCACCCAGCACTTTTGGTAGCCCTTCATATTGTGTGGCAGATGTTGGAAACACAGTGCCACAGCAACACTGGGGTACCACAGCCTGGAACAATGTGGAGCAGGCATGGAGACGCATGGAGAGGCATGGAGCAGGCATGGAGCCACAGCTGCCCCAGGCCCTAACACCAGAGAGGCTCAGCAAAGCTGCAGGTCTCTCTTTCCTCTGACCCAGCACTTCTGCTTCTTTGTGGGAGTTCAGCCAATTCCTATTCCTATGTGAAAGCAAGTAAGATATTACTTTGCAACCAACTCAAAATCCAGTGACAGAGAAATAACCCTTCTCAAATGCTCATTGTCTAAGAGGGCACTATCCTGTTTTCAGCAGGGAGACTGCAGTTTGCCTGCTTCTGCCTTGCCTAACCCTCTACTTCAACATGCTTTATGCTCTCTTTTGGTTTCTTTTCCTCTTCACCTCCTAAAGATTTCTACTGCTGCCACAAATATGACTACCTGCCTTCAAATGGGCCTCATTTCCACTTCTCAAACTGTTTAAACTTTCAGCAGTGACCTATTAAGCCAAGCCTTTATTAACATCACACAGCGATAGAACTAAGAGACAGCCTTGCACTCAGCACGTCACCATCAAACCCTCTGAATTCAAGAGAGTGACGAGCAATTGGCACTCATATGCTCAGAGAGGAGCAGTGCTGACACTGCTAAAAAAGAGTATACAGTTGTAGCTGGTTACCTGAGCACTGTCAGGCTCTCTGTGTAATCCATGGGGAGAGGTTGGAACCTCCAGAGGATAATTCAGCCTCCTCAAGATATGTATTATGTTCTATTTATCTCTATTTTCACAATCTCATCTACCTTCCTAAGCATTTCTGCAGGATTTTAATTTTGTTCAAGGTGGCATTTAAGGTAAAATATCCGTGCAAATTAGATTAGTTCTGAATCATTATATCCCTTCCCAATTTGTGAGCAAACACTGCCAGCCATTTTCAGAAGTGCCAACATCTGATGAACAAACCACTATTATCCTTGCTGTGCAGACTTCTTGGCTCCTGAGATGTAAGCAGAGTTATTCTAGACCAGTAAAGTAACATATTTTCACAGATAATTTACACCAAGGGAAAATATATCATCAGGTGTTTTAATACCTAGGAATCGTGGAATCGTACAATCAAAGAACCATGGAGTGGTAGGAATTGGAAGTGACCTTTAGAGATCATCAAGTCTAAATCCCTGCTAAAGCAGGTTCCCCTCAATTGGGTCACACAAGAACACGTCCAGGCAGGTTTGGAAACCCTCAGAGAAGGAGACTCCACAACCTCCCTGAGCAGCCCGTTCAGTGCAAGGGCTCCCTCATCTTCACAGGAAAGGTTTCTTCTAATGTTCAAGTGGAACTTTTTGTGTTCCAGCTTGTGTCTATTACCCTTAGTCCTGTCACTGGAGAAAACAGAAAAAAAGTGTTGCCCCATCCACTTGACATTCCCATTTTAAACACTTTAAAGTGTTAATGAGGTCCCCTCTTGGTCTTCTCCAGGCTGAACCGTCCCAGTTCCAGCAGCCTTTCCTCATAAGGAAGGTGCTGCAGTTCCCTGATCATCTTGGTGGCCCTGTGCTGGACTGTATCCAGCAGTTCCCTGTCCTTCTTGAGCTGGGGAGCCCAAAACTGGACACAGGACTCCAGATGAGGCCTTACCAGGAGAGAGGATATAATTTCCAGTTTGGGAAAAGAAGGACTCTGAGTGGCATAAGCAGAATGCCATTTATGCCATTGAAGTGCAGTTTACATTGAGTTTTGGGCTTAAATTAATAGAATAATCAAATCTAGACACCAGCCTACTTTTCTAGTTGCCACATAATAGCCAGGCTGCTGACACTGCTCCATGTTCTCCTGTATCCAAGGCCTCAGCAGCTCCTTCCTGCACATGCCTGGCACAACACAAATGTACTGCAGTCAACAGTGTTTGACCATAGCACAATGTCTGCATTCAGGAGTGTACTGACAGGGTTGCTATTCATCTTCTGTGTGACAGTGAACAGGGCTTTCACCTGGAGGAAAATCCTAGTGTCTTTACTTCCTTTGCCCCCTCCTGCCCAAAACTTTCACCCACAGCTCCTGTATGTAAGAACACTTTAATCAACTACAATATGAAGATATTTCAAGTGAAAAAAAGTCCCCATGACTCTCACAGAGGCTATAAGGCTGGGAAAGAAGGCTCAAGGCTTGGGAATGTGAATAATGGAAGCTTTCAATCCCTTGAGTTTGGAGAGAGACAGATGAGAAAATAGCTGCCCTGGCAGGGCTGTGGGAGTACAGGTCATTGCCTGTCACCTTAGTGGGTTGGGCTGTTCCAATCTGACCCATGGGAACAACAACAGGCTGGCCAGCAGCAGGGAAGTCTCTCCTGGTAAGGCAATTTGCAATATATCCTCAGTTATCTCATGTGAAAACAAAAAGAGTCCCAAGAGTGCACAGCCTTGCCTACCTAATTAATTACTGCTCGGGGATGTGCTTCAGGCAGCTGCATATAACACACAGCAGGCAGTTTCATATGGCATCAAGGCTAAGTTGGTGACCAAAATTCCACTGTCAGAGCCTGCAAAGAGGCAGCTGCCATGTTCTGTGCTCAAGAGTTGTTGCAGCATTGCTTTGCAATGTCCCAGGGCTGTCAGCTGAGCCAGACTGCTGCAATGAATCTACAGTTCCTGACGTGTACTATTCTGGGACAAAGAAGTCTTAAATGCTCCATTTAAGCTCTGTCTTTGAAAGGCTCCTATTTAAATCCAGACAGAGCTGCTGAAGCCAACACAAGGCACACAAAGGCACATGGGTGCCTGGCATTTTGCCACGTGGTGCTCCAGTTACCACCTCAGAATGTGCAAAACCCAGTGTCCCATTTACCAGAAATGGTCTGGAAGGTCTGAATCGTCCTTGACTATTTGTGGAAAAGGCCTCTCAACTCACAGCATCTTCCCAAAACCCAGCACACAGAAATCCTCCAAACAGGGGGTTCAGCAACAGTGCTAATGAATGCAGTGGGCAGAGTTGCCTCTCAGCCTGCTAACTGCCAGTGAACCCAGATGCTTTACTTTCTGGACTGAGGGAGGCATGGGAGGGAGGTGTGACACCTCTCACGCTGAGAGGGACCCCTATGTCCCCTCCTTGGTGGGAAAGCATGCAGGGAGCAGAGCTTGTGGTGCTGGGAGGCTGCTGCATTAGCCTTTGTTGTGGGGAATATACTGGGTCCGACAACAGCAACACAGTTCCTGCCTCGAGGTTTGCAGAACAATATTCCTTTCTATTAATGATTAAACTAGTGTCTTTGCAAACTCCAGTTATTTCTAGTTTGCAGTCGGCATGGATAAGAGTTTGTTGTCCTTTTCCTTATAAGCCAGTTTTAGAGTAAGTGATTTCGTCTTACTGAGCTCTTTTTAATGAAATTCTTTGTTCTTATTGAACTGATGCCCTAGCTGGTCTGAAAGCAGTTTGATTTCTATTCAGTTATTAGCATGCCTAACTAAGTATTGCAAACAAAGGGAAGATAGGTAGAGGCACTTCCAAATCAGTGAATTGATTGTGGTCTCCTTGCACCTTCAATCTTCAGCTGCTGCAGCACAAAAACTAATTTTCTCTGTGAAACTGAATCACAAGTGTCTAATGTTGTTTATGAGATTGTTATCCTCAAAGACGAGGAGGTGAGGACCCAAGTTGAAGGAAACATACGCTTTCTCTCTTATTCCAGCAGGACACAACTCAGACGTGAGGAGGAGGAAGGCATCACTGATGATCTTTAAAGCCTAAAAATAACTAAGTCAGAGAAAGGCCTGGAAGTCATTTGGCCCTTAAAGAGCTCAGGCCTTGTATTAAGAAAGAGCATAATTAAAAGGCAGTAAGTACTGAGCACGGTTGAAACAGACAGGCAGATATATTCCTGCTGCCAACGTTGACAGCAGTGGGATTTTCAGCCCTCCAAGGCAGCCATGCCTGCAAGGACATGGATCATGAGGGATAGCTGGGACAGAGAGAGTACTCAGCTCTCTTCTGCCTGAGCTCTGCCTTCTGCCTTTGCACTGCAGCACTGGGCAGGAGCAAGTCCCAGGAACATCCTGGAGGCTGAGGCTGGGAAGTGACACCCGCATATCTGCAGTGATGGCTGATGCCTCAGCCGCCAGCTGACTCTTAAAAATAGTGTGGAGAGGAAGAGGGAGACAGGTGCTCTCTGGCTTTCATTCTGATCCTTGAGCTGCAAGCTCAGGAGAGGCCTCTTCAGCCTGCACTTGGTGTTCTGTAGTGTGAACAAAGGGCAGACTATCAAGACTAGATGCAGGACTTTGCGCTGTAGAAGTAAGTCAAATGAAGGTACAGTCGTTGCTGTGATTCAAAAGATGAGCCTGTGCTGAAGTAAGTTCTTCTTAATGAAAATGGGAAGAAAAGGAAGGTGGGCTTTTAAGATGCCTGGCAGCACTATTTTCTGTTCCTGGAAGGCTCTTATGTGTGAGAGTTCTGTTTTCCAGGAGTGGAAATGTGCAGAGAGGCACAGAAAAGCTTTCAGAGGCATTCACTGCAACACCTTAGGTCTCAGACCCAGAAGTAAACCTGTGCACAAGATAGCTCACAGCTATTGCCTGCTCTAAGTAAATGCACAGGAGAAAACTGCTGCATAAAGGGCTTTTCGTGAGATAGGCAACCTCAGGTAGGAGGCTGGGGGTGCCAGTGTCCTACCAGCTGGGATGTGCCGGGTCCTGGCAGCAAAATCCGCTCACACCCCTGGTCTCTGAGTAATGCCTGAACTTCCACCAGCAAACATGCCAGTGCCTCTGTCCCCCAGTGATACACATCCATAGCTCCCCAGAAGCCCTTTTATAAATACTTCACCTCCTTAGCCAAGAAAACAACTGGGTAAGGAGTCAGGTTTCTGAGCAGCCCAGCTATGAGGTGTCCTGTTGCCCAAGCTGCTGGCACTGTGGGCTGTCCCTAGTGCCTCTGTGTGGGAAAGAGCAGCATATATGACCCAGAGTAGGCAGCAGCCAGGATGGCAATGCCCCTGAAGAAGATTAGTGTTTTCAAAGCTATTAAGCTTTGGTTGAACTCAGCCAGGACCAAACTTTGACGAGACTGGAACTGCATCCTGCTGGCAATGGCAATTAACCTATAGATGTTTCTTTTTCTGCATCCTGAAAAGTTGAAAACAATGCATGAACATAAGTCTTGTTATTAAAATCTACCTAGACCATCTTTCTCTCACATAGACAACGTTTTCCCCCCCTGCAAAGTATTTAGACTGCAGCTTGCCATTATCTTAAATCAATAAAGTTTATCAGTGTTTATCAGAAGCTTCCCTGGTTCGCTTACAGCCATCCCGGCTGTAGCCTTCTTGTAACAGACGACATGATTTAAATTAGTGAGAAGATGACATAAACAAGAGTATGATTTTCTTCTGAAAGGTCATGTGCCTTCCAATCAACTATTAAGAGCACTTCCAATCCTGGCTTTTAAGAGAAACTCTATCACACTGAGATTAAAGGAACAGTATTTTAAAAGAGTTCCTAGACAAGCCTGAAATTTTACAAAAAAGGAAGAAACACGTTAGAAGGAGAAGAAAAGATCCATTGCGAGTATGGCAACGTCTGTTTCTAAAAATTGTACAGGAGAGTGATGTTCTCCACAACCTGATAAGATGCTTCTTCCTTTATCCATTATGATTTGAGAAATGAAAACCATCTGAGATGAATTTCATCTGGCTGCATTAAGTGGGCTCCGCAGGAAGTTCTGTTTTCCGTTGCTGAATGGCAGGGATTATACAACTTGTATGTTCCCATCAGATCCTTTTGCATAAGCCTTGATTGCCTTACAGCAGGAAAGCCTGCTCACCCCAGCAGTTCCTCTGCCCAAGGGGCATGGTGTGCTCATAAAAAAATGCATGATAATAAGCAGTTACAATGTCACAATACAGAATTTTTGATATCTGAGTCTGTAGTTTATTGATGGGATCAGATCAGAGGCTTAAAGCCTGCTTGGGTGAAGGAGTTTTTTTCGCTAATGAAACTCCAGGTAAATCCTGCAAGTGCCTCAGGAAGCCTTCAGGCAAATTTAACTCTGCTTCTAGCACTGCTCTTCTACCTCTGGGCCTTGTTCAGCAAAATATGTAAATATATAAATATATGCCCAAAGCTAAGCAGGTGGATAATGATAGCTCTGAAAATTGAGAGGGTTTTTTTTTGGTGCTTTTCTGACATATCAGTCTTGCTTGTGCCTGGGATAGATAGTGTCCTGTGGGTGTGGAAGCTGAGCTCTGAAGATGTGTGAGTTACAGATGCTCTTTGTCAGTACAGCCAGGGAGTTTGCCTCAAAAGGACTTCATCAGGACAAGCCTGTGAACCCAGGGAGTTAAAACTTGCTCCTGGTACCTCTCCTGCTTCCGCCTCTCTTTCACTGCCATCTGAGTGACAGAGAAGAAAGCCTCCATTGACTATAAAGGAAGATTTCAAACAGGAGAGGATAACATCAGTCAGCTGCATCTTCCTGCAGTCCACATGTTGGTGGCCTTCCATGCATGCACCATCCCGCACAGGTGACAGAAACAGCACTTACCTCCTCTCAGCCAATTTCAAGGCAGGAATGAACATATCTAGTCCATTCCTGGTGAAGACTTGTCTAATGGGCTGTTTAAGAAAGAGGTTCTGTTCTGAAAGAGGTTCAGAAGCTCCCCAGGTGTCTCCTCCCACTGCTTCACCACTTCATGGTTAGAAACATTTTCCTACTATCTCGTCCAAACATGGTTTTCAGCAACTTCAGACAAACACATTTTGCTTAGTGCTATCAGACAGACAGAAAAAGCTGCTTGCTGTCCTCCCTACCACATTCAGAGAGACTGCTGCCTAATCCTCTCCTCTCAGTCATCTCTTTTCTGGAGAAACTTGTCTGCCATTCCTCCTGACTCAAATTTCTCTGTCACAGCCATCCGCCCTGGGCAGCAGCCAACCTTTCTTAAACTGGATTTAACACAGAGGTTCAAGACTCATCAACAAAGAACAGAGCAAAATCACAGCCTGTGATGCTCTGACTGGTACAACCCAGAATTAATTTTCCTTTTTATTTAATAGTTTGACTTCTGTCTAATAGAAGCTCGTACTTGAGGACGGTTTAGTGGCTGGTTGGTTTTCTGCCTCTTTTGTATTTGTACATTTGATCCTCTCTTCCCAAATTCAATGTTTTACTGCATTTGACTTGGTTGTTTGTGTTTTCCTCCTGACTCACAGATTGCTCTGAGTCCTGCTGCATCCCTCAAGTGAATTTGCAGACTTTACTGCCGGGGCTTTAACCTTCCACAAAAGAAAGTGCATCCTCTACTCCATTATATGAACTCAAAGTGAAAACCAGACTGAATAAAATCTCTGCAAAACTTTGTAAGGAAAAAATCATTAGAGAGTGAACTATTGACAACTTGTCTTCAGGTGACATACGTCAAACAGTTCAGCACCTACCTTTGTTATCATTTAATCTCTTTCACATTCTCTTAGATTATGTATGTAAATCATCAGCTGGCCATGACAAAAGCATTTCTGACGTCATGACACAACATATCAACTACTTTTCCCCTGTTCATGGGACCAGTTTAACTGTCAAAGACTGGACTCACGTGACTGGTTTTTCATTTGCGTTTTATCCTGCTGGTGCTTCAAGTTGTGAATAATTCACACAGAATCCTTCTGGGTACCAAGGGTACCAAAGTGAGGCTGCTTGGTGTGCCTTCTCCCCATCCGCACCCTTCTCCTTCTGTTGCTTGCTCTTCTCCAGCCTGCTAGGATTTCCTCTTCCTCCCTGTTGTGCACTCAAAGACAATTGCTAATGTTTCAGAGAGTGCTTCAGCTGCTCCCACACTTACCCTTAGGTGACTGGCATCCGTCCCTTCCAGCTTATCTAATTTCCCTAATTTATGCCTTACATTTAAAACATGTAACAGATCTAAACATTTCAACACAGAGGAAATTACAGGGAAATACCAAATGGTGGTGATCATGGATTGATTTATCAGTCTGCTGACTCAGGAGAAATAATGGATCTTTTATGTCCCATTACTTTCAAAGATACTTTCAAATAGAGATGAAGGTTAGATTTATTAGGTCTCATGATAATTGTTTATAACCCTGTTTCAAAAACAATATTTTTGCTAAAAGAAATAATGAAAGATCAGGTTGGAATTTCCTCTTTGTGCAGCTGTGACTCCTTCAAGAGTTGTTCTTTGTCTCTTATAACTCTAAAATCCGATGTAGTTTTGCTTTAAAACCAAACTAGTTTTATAGCCCAGTGGTAATGTAAGTTCATAATTTTGTTTCTTTCTCAAATCACTCAAACTGTTGCCATGGAAATAATTCTATATGGAGATGGGTCAAGAGAAAATAATCTCTCTGAGAAGATTGCTACTTATAAAGCACATAAATTATAATAATTTAATGAAAAGCATAAAGTAGTCAATCTAAAACCTATGCAAGTATAATAATTCAATTCAATGGCCTGATCTTTCTCTCCTATGCATATCTTCTACACTATTGTTAAAAATCCATCACTAATTAATCTACTAATATGGTTTTCCAGGACACAGCCCACTTGGCCACTGAAACTGTTCTGCAAAGGTGATGAGAAAGGATTGCTGTTCGATAAAATAAAGAGCATTGTTCTCACACTTGCTTGTCACTTCGAGATAAATGTGATTGCTCCTGGAGATCGAATATTTTATCTTCCCCATTTCTGACCTGCTGTACTGCTGTGGGAAAGCTTGTTGCATTTAATCCCTGTCTCAGACATGGCTCCACATATGTTGTGAGCATTTTATCTCTAGGAACTCAGTCCCAAGCTCAGTGAAAAAAACCCACAGAATCTTTGGAAAGAAAATATTGCTTTTTTGAAGTTAGAAGTGGTTGTAAGTACTAGATGAATTGTGAACTTCTGCTGTTAAAACTGGTTTTTTTTTATGTAAAAAGTGAGGAAATCCTGTATTAGTACCACCAAGGAAAGACCTAACCATTTGGGGGTAACATTAGTACACCCCAGAAATTCTAATTCACCTTTCTTCTTCTCATTAATTCTCCTGTGAGAACTTGTGGTGTATCTGCCACATATGTGCCTGTGAGCTATAGTAACGAGGTTTTCCCTGAGCTTTCTCCTAAGAGGTCACGTTGCCTTTCTCATCATGTATCTCACTATCTATTTTCTGCATAATGTTCTAGCTGGGCCCATTTTAATCTGAGAGATATCCAGCACCCTTCACCCAAGGCTGTCCAAGGACTTATGTTTGAAATGAGCTGAAATAAGAGATTGTCAAGAAGTTTTTCCATTTCAAAGATGTCTGAAACAAGATGGATTTGCTGAAAAATTTGCTTCTGGCTATTGATGCCACTCTGCCAGAAGAAGGTAAAAATACGAAGCAGCCAGCTCCAGTGTTATCCTCCAATTCAGCTTCTAGTACCATGTTATTTCAGTTTCAAGTATGACACATGAATATGCGAGACCTATTTTTGCCTAAAAACTTTGGAGAAAGGCGGAAGGAGAGTAAAAGTTGAACAAAGTTATTAAATATAGAGTAAGAAAAATGACAAAAGTAAGACCAAGTGTTCCAGGACAGTAGGATTAGCCAAAACAATCTGAAGGCTTATGATTAATGTCACTAACAGAGGTGAAGTGATTTTTCCTTGCAGGAGTGATATAGGGGAAAGTATAAACTAAAATAATGGAATAACAGAGTTATTAGACTATTGTTTATCTGGTTTTAGAGCAGAGAAGGACAGGCTTTTACCTAAACTGGTGATAAGATTTCTAGAGAGAGAAAAACAGGAAAATAAGGAAGTCTGTAAGATAAATCCTAAAATAGCTCGTGAAGGCTTTGAGCCTCTTGGTATTGACAAGGCATTAAGTGCAGACAACATCCGTCCAAGGGTGCAAAGGGAAGCGGGGGAGGATAGGGAGATGTCCAGCAGAGTTTTTTCCAAGGTCACACATCCCCCTGCATTGTCAACACAGATGAGTCAAAGGCACTGGCAGCTGCCAAGGCTGTGCAGTAGCAAAAAGTTTGCAGGAGTGTGTTGGGACAGGCTGGAGAAGGAAAGTTGGTCAGTACTAGAAGGCAGAGCCAGGCTTTCTGTATTCCTCCTCAGCAGTCCCCAGCTCTCTCCATTAAGGGTGTAGGGAACACCAGGAAAATCACTTCTAGCAGAGATGCCTAAACTTTGGCAGTATTAATATATTTTTCCTCTTTGTTTTTCCTTCCTGCAGCTAGCAGAGAGTGGCCAGAGTGAATGACAGCTCTCAAATATTCACTTCACCTTGGGAAAGTATCTAAATTTAGGAAAAATCCTGGTCATTTTTCTTCAGTTTTGCTGAAGTTAAAGAAAGAAGACACATTGTGGTAAGAGTTTTATATGAATTCCCAAACAGACTAATTTAGCTGTTGGCTTTTTAATCAAACAAAGCATTTCTGAACTAAAGAGATGTATTACCAATATGAATTTACTAGACTGTTCACTTTTTTCCAGATGATTGGTTTTTCTAACATGACAAATCTGAATATTGAGGGTCAGGTTTAATAACAGGTTACCTAAAGGATGTCTTAGCATTCCAATTCACTAATTGGTTTGGCTTTTGAGCAGAATAATTTTAAAATAACAGTATAAGAAGTCCTGTAAAAAATTCAGACCAGTAAGCCTCTTGTGCTAAAATTATAACATACTAAACAGCTTCTGACGTCCCATAAGGTTATTGTTACCAACAATCAATTTAAAAACTCTAAAGAACAATTATCACAACACAAGTGATGTGGTGGTTATACATTCTCCAAATTCTTCATAAGTTCATGTATCTTGTTGAACTTTGTCACATAAAAGTCATCATTTCAGGTAAGAAGATAGCCTTGTCCCTGGAGGGTTTGCATTTTTCTTCCTTATTGATCTGTCATTGTAAAGACCTATCATTGTAAACGATCACTATTGATTTCCAGAAGCTCTTTGGAAAAACAGTATCCTGGCTTCATTAAAAATTGAATGGCTTAGTGTAGCAATATGTCTGGAAGAGAGCTCAGATGGTTTGCATTTAGCCTCCACTAACTAGAAGAAGAAGGCAAAACCCTAGTATAAACTATAGAAATCCAACTGGGATGTAAGGTTTCAGTCTTAGCCAAGCTTAGACCCGTGGGTCTGAAGAAACGTCCGCAGCTGCTGCCTTTCTGTGGAGGTACTTGAAGTGCATAGGCAAATGGGATTTCACCTCAGATTTTCTGAAGGACCAGAGCTTCTTCACAGAGTGCCTAGATACATAGGTTTCCCTAAGCTGAGTCCACCTTACAGCTGCTCATGATCTAGATAGCTGATGTGGCCCTGTCCTACTCGGCTCGCTCAGGGTGTTAAGGATTGTTGCCATAGCAGATGCTTGTCTCCATGGTCGCTCTGCTCATCTTTGATACCTAAAAGATAATTCCTGACAACACCTCATTTCAGGGTCCCTTGGGTATGCGGCCTACTTCAAACCTTGAGTTAGGACTCAACTCTCCCAAGTTTGTATTGAGGCCCCCAGATGTCTCCCAGAAATCTATGTCAGCACGTGGCAGCAGTGATGAGCAGCCCATCATCAAGGCCCATCATTGGATGCTCACTCTGCTCATTCCTACTGTTTTTTGACACCTTTGGGAGTTAGGCAGAGCCTGAGAGTTGAGCAGAGGAACCTCATAAGGTTCAAGAAAGGCAAGTGCAGAGTCCTGCACCTGGGGAGGAACAACCCCATGCATAAGTACAGCCTGGAAAGCAGCTCTATGGAGAGGGACCTGGGAGTTCTGGGGCCTGACAAACTAACCATGAGCCAGCAATGTGCCCTCATGGCCAAGAAGGCCAATGACATCCTGGGATGCATCAAGAAGAGCGTGACCAGCAGGTCGAGGGAGGTTCTTCTCCCCCTCTACTCTGCCCTGGTAAGGCCTCATCTGGGGTCCTGTGTCCAGTTCTGTGCTCCCCAGCTCAAGTGGGACAGGGAACTGCTGGAGAGAGTCCAGCTCAGGGCCACCAAGATGATCAGGGGACTAGAGCCCTGCCACAGGCTGCCCAGGGACAGGGGTGTGGAGTTTCCTTCTCTAGAGGTTTCCAAGCCTGTCTGGACATGTTCCTGGGTGACCTGATCAAGGGGAACCTGCTTTAGCAGGAGGTTGGACTGTGTGATCTCCAGAGATCTCTTCCAACCCCTACCATTCTGGCATTCTGTGTAAGATAAGTTCTTTATAGCTTTCCAGAACTCTTTGGTGTTTAAATTGCTCTGGTGCAGCATCTGGGACTTACAAGAGATCAGTTGAGCTCTGGGTTGGTAACTTGGTCCCTGTGTGACCTGAAGGTTCTTGATGTTTATTGTCTTGTCTGATGGATAAGGCTATATAAATGTTACTTAAACCTCAGAGGTAAAAAACAAAGTAAAAGTCTCAGACAGGATTTCTGAAAGTTTTAAAACTTTTTCCATCAGGCCGTTCCCAGTAGGCAGAAAAATCCTGGCTAGAGAGTAAAGGTTCCTGAAATGAATAGCATAAAAAGATGTATTTTATTATCTTGCTTCGTAGTACAGATCATGACCATTATGTTATTGAGGGCTACAAGTTCCAGACCTCCCTTTTCCCCAACTTTCATCTAACCGGCAGAGGAAACGGCTGTAACAACCTCAGCATTTAGCACAAGCTAATGTGTCTTTCTCTAGAACAAAACAAAACTCCTCCAAAAAGCCCAGAAACAACCCCTAGCCCAGATGAGCCCCAGCCTCATTTCAGAATGTGTGTGATGTGCATGACAGACCAGAGACAGAGGTATTTGTCAGTTGTCTCCTTGCTGACCTTTAGATAAGAGCAGCCTTCCTCACTTCTGCCCACCAGAAAGGAAAAGGTTTGCACTCCAGACCTGTCTGAGACAAGGAATGAGCTGCAGCTGATGACTTTGCTTTCTCAGCATGCTGGGCTTGTGGTTTGGAGGCTCCTCTCCCACATGCACACAGCCATACTGAGTCATCACTCAGGCATCTGACCTGTAAAGCTAGAAATGTGCTTGTCTGCTGTCCCTGGGCTCCCTGGGGAGACTTTGCCAAAAGTTGCCAGGTTGCTGGAAACTCTCCTGTCTGCCAGGAATGGGTGCAAAATACATCTGATTGCTCAAAAAGCAGGATGTCAATGTCCCTCTGCCCTCTCACCAGGCACCTGGGACAATCCTTGTGGTCATCCTGCTGGCATCCCCAGGGAACAGGCAGCTGGGGTGAGGGCACACACCCTGCCCCATGCAGGATGGTTGTAGGATCTCATTGGGTGCCAGCCACCTTGAATGAACACACACACACACACACACACACACACACAAGTTTACACCTTTCATGCCTCTGCACCAAATTGGGCTGAACTTACTGGGCAAAGGTCTCAAAAATGTGGGTCCTGGTCCCACAGGTATCAAGAGGAGAAAACATAACAGGTATGTTGCTGCTGCTCAGAAAAGGAAAAAAAAAAAAAAAAGCTCTTTGCCTGTATGGCAGACAGGAATGTGCCTGAGGCAAAGCAGCAAGGAGCCAGGACAGGTCATCTCAGTGTTTATCCTCACCCTCTCTCATACAATGGCAAATGGGTTCATGGCAGCCTGAGCAGGTCTCACAGATGTCCCGCTTCCTTACCTTCCTCCTTCACTGCCTTCAACTCATCTCTGGGGTGTGCCAGATCCCTCAGCAACCTCATGCAACAAAGCAAGAAAATACCCTGCAATGGCATTAACACTCCAGAATGGCTCAGGCAGGCTAAGTGAAGGCTGGAGTATGGGTCTATGAGAGAAGATGGAAGATGGTGGTGAATTATTGGGTAAGGCAGAGGACAGGCCCCTGGGAGCCAGTAGTTAAACGTTGGTCATGAACCATAGCAACTGTGAGAAGCAGGAGGGGAGCCTGGGCACCTGCAGCTCTCACATGCGTATATGCAACCAGCATCCTCACTGGTCTCAAAATGCATGCTGCGAGCCTGCGGCACCAAACAGAGTCTCAGAGAGTTTCATGCTTTTTGCAGCAATTTAAACAACAGTTAATTTGATTTCTTAGTTCAGAATGTAAGCCTGTTCATTTCAATGGCAGGAGGTTACATATGGAAACGCAGAGGAGCATAGATGAAATATAAACTATCCAATCTAATATATTAGCATATTTCTGAGTGATGAATGGCCACTGCCTTGCGAACAGCTTGCTGCTACATCATCCTCTGCAGCAGCAAATAGATAGTATGAACTGTTTGCTAGCATCATATTCAAGCTTTTTTAGCCTCCATGTGTGGTTCCTCAGTAATCTGGAGCAGAACATCCATCATCTTCACACTCTCATAGGGCTGAGTTGAACTGGTGGATCTGTGAGATGATGGCTGTCTTCTGAATGCTTCCATCTCTCCAGCAAGTGAGCAGAAACAGTTTTGCAGGTCCTGCATGTGCCAAGGCTCAGTGCACAGACATAATCAGCCAAGGCTGGTGGCCAGCTGGTGCTGCCAGCCTCAGTAGGGCCAGCAGGATGGAGCAGTAGCTCCTGCCTTCCTGCTCTGTGCTTCCAGTCTCTGACTGGGCCAGGGAACAGGGAGGTAAGGCTCCTCCAGCAGCATGGTTGCCTCCTGTCTTTCAGGGCTTCCAGCTAACGTGTGATGGGGAGAGCAGGTGGAGGCACCGAGCATGTTCTGGCTGTCCTCACGTCAGCTACCACACACCAGCTGTCTTGCTGCTCTGGAGGACTTGTCACCAGGAGGTGGAAGGACCAGTAGCACTAGACAGATGGCTCTGAGCTGGCACTGGTAGCTCTTAAGGAAACTAATTGTTGTGAGGAAAGTGCCTGTGTGGTGATACAACCTCTAACACCATGAGCCAGCAAAGGTGGTTGCCTGAAAGGAGCCTGAAAGTTGGTGAAGTTGGGTCAGAGGCAGCATAGCCTGGCTTTGCCACCACTGCAAAGCACTTTGGGACAGGTTGGAAAAGGAGGTTCCTCAAGCAATGGATGGGATTTCTCTAGTCACACACAAGACCAGGCGAGGGCCATGAGGCACCACAAGATGTGTGCCACAGCCATGCCCCCATGCTACATGGCCAAGCCTATATGTGCAATCCTGGGCAGCTTCATAGTCCAGGGCTCAGTAGGATATTGGAGGGAGGAATGCTGCCAGAGGCAAGGAGGAGAAAAAGATGTTTGTTGGTTTGTGCCTCTGTACTTGACAAAGCATGTCCAGGAAGGCAGGCATCTCCAGCACCCTTTGCTTTTGGTCTTCGTGACTGCTTTTGCTTCTACAAAAGCAGAGAGGGCTCTAGTGAACGCTGTGCTACCACTGCCCAGGACTCAAAACAATGTCTGATTCTGCCAGGATCATCCCCTTAAGATGCTGTAGAAGTTAGAAATAGGAGAGGAGTGAAAATGTTATGTGGGGTTAAATTAGGAGCAGAGCTTTACGTTTGAAGGCAGAAACTTTATGTTTTGCTCCTTAGCAGTGGTGCTGGTGCTCCCCAGACCTCCCTTGGTGCAGTGCTACGTGTGAGGCATTTATAAGCCATTTTCCCAAAAAGCTTTCTCAAACATTCCTCTGATCAGCTCTGAGGCCAGTGATGACCACATGTGCAAGCTGGTAGGTACTGAGCAGACTCTTTTGCTGTGGCTGCACCTTTGTCTCTATGGCACAAGGGAGAGAAACAGCCCTTGCACACAAACACACAAAAGCAGTGTTTCCATTAAAAGGCAGGCTGAAAGGATGCAAGGATATTCGTGTGTGGCCACAAGGCAGCTCATTTGAGACAAAAAAAAAAAAGAAATCTGTATCAGTGCAACTTTCCCAGACAGACAAGCCATAACTCAGAGCACCCTTTTGTGTATCCTGCACAGCTTCCCTTCAGCTGCTGCAATCTCCACTCACCGGTTTCCTGCTCTCCTTCTTGCTGCTTCTATCATTGCCCATTACGAGACCTATTCATGGACATTCCCTGAAGTGTCCCATTTGTCCAGAGGGTTGCAGCTCTTGCTTTCATATGTCCAGCTATAAGCCAGGGGCCTAGTCCTAGGTAATAAACATCCTCTTTGTCAAAATAAGCAGAGTTTAAGCACCAGGGAACAGTGCTAGGGGGCTGGTCCTCCCTTAGCCAGCTATTGAGATGTCTTTGTGCCATGTTGCCATAGCTACCCTCTGGCTAAATAGGGAAACAGCTCCTTTGTCCCAGGTTAAGACCAGCAGACATTTGGAGCCTACTCGAGACTGTGGGGAAGGAGCTTGTCTATAGCTGCCAGGACTTTTGCATTGCTATTGTGTGTGCATTAGACTGGACAGAAAAGGAAACAGGGGATTCCTTCAATAAACTGATTTTTATAAACACGTATATTTAAATGTGCTATGTACATATATATATATTTT
>WBNH01003968.1:0-64139 GCA_013401255.1 Urocolius indicus
ATATATATATATATATTTGGGTCATGTTAACCTAGTGTGTACACTGAGAATTTCAGTATCCCTCCTCTGCATCTGCTGAGCCCCCTAAATATCCTTCCCATTTGGTTTTGCAGAGCTCCTGCCTGCCTTGAAGGCAGAGCTGCCCAAACACAGATTGGATGGGGGGTGTTAGCCTGCCCTAGAGCTGGGGTGCTGGGAGCTGAGCATTGGGCACAAAAGCAGTGAGAAGCCAAGGCAGTGTCCGCTGCAGCCACTCCTCTCTGGCTGGGATGGGAGGGGATGTGGCCGGTGCCCTCAGGAAGCTGCGTGGATGGACTTTCCATCATATTGTTCCTAATGGAGGCTGCACTGAATACCAGCCTCGGTTACTGGGAGGTCAATTGAGGTTTGGACAGCCAGATGCAGGGGTTGAGTTGTTTGTGTACAGTGTTCAAGTGCATCCCACTAGTGGTCCTTGCTCCCTCTGCAGAGCCATTCCTTACTCGGCTTCAAGGTTTCCACACAGACCGAGAAGAGCCGGCAGAGGAGCCACAGCGATGTGAGGAAATGCTCCCCGTGTCACTCATGTATAGCTGGTCCCGATGCTCTTGTGAAGCAAAGCCAGTGCAGCAACCTCAGATGGTCTCTGCTGGTCCAGGGTTAGTTCCCAGAAAGGGCTGCTGAGGTGTGAATGCAGGGCCGTGCTGAGGCTCTGTGCAAGGCGAGCGTGTGCCACGCCTGGGAGCAGGCAGCTAATCTTTCCAAATGGCAAAACTTCACAAATGACAACTGTGACTTCTGCCTGGGTTGTGGTGTGAAATCTGGGGGAAGGCTGTGAGCAGCAACTGCCAGAGAGAGCAGAGCTGAGCTCTCGAGTTCCTGGCTAGTGTTGTAGCTGCGGGGTCCTCCTTTCGCTCCTCCTCACGGGTGTTGGAGGGCTCTTGTTGATGGTCAGGAGAAGGGAAGGGGTTACACCTGGGTTTTTGCTTGTTTCTGAGGTTTAAATTTCCACCTTCCTGTCTCTGAGCTTTGAGCATTTTGGCTTTACCTTCAGTAGTTATTTTGCTTGGGAGATCCAAGGCTAAGCCAGCCTGCTGGTGGGTTGGAGCTGCAGGACAGGCTAGTAGCTTCTCCTGATGGGTAGCTTGAGACATCTGAGTTAAAAATGCCCAACTGAAAGACTCTGCCTGCTGTTTAAGAGCTGGAAAGATTTGCAAAACTCTTTAGTTTTAGATTGAGTAGACTTAGAGATCAAAGAATTCTCTTATCTTGCTTAAAGGTACTTCTGCTGAGGCCTTAATGGTCTTACCTTTATAGAAGAGTCTCCTGCACTAAGGCTGCTGCTAAAGGCTTGATCCTTCGTAGCTGTTTCAGAGCCCAGGCTTGTTTTATAGATCCATGACCCTCCCAGCCTGCAGGGTTTATCAACTCCAAGGAAGAAAGCGTTGCCCAGCTGATGAGTTTGCAAGTGCCACTAGTGTGTAGCTCACAAACTCACAGAAGAATTTCTAGGGTCTCTTTTAATTTAAAGCACAAGCACAATGTCCTGTGACACTGATGCAAGGTCTTTGCTCTGGTGTTGTATCTCCATTTGATAGATAAAGGGGATTAGGAAGCAGCTGTGTCCTGGGTGCCTGTGAAGATTTCTGGCACCTTTCTGTGCTCTTTCTGGGGCAGATATGAGCACTCAACTCCTTTTGCAACCTGGATCCAAGAGACATCCACTGGGAAGCATCTGTGGTAGAAGTAGGGGAGGTTGTTCTGGGGCAGGGAAGAGACGATGTCATTCTTGAGACAAAGACAGGCTCCGATGGGGAGTAATGAGCCTGTAGTTACAAAGGTGGGATTTAATTATTTCTTTTCCATGGTTTTCCAAGCCCTGGCACTGTCACTGTGCTGGCAGCAAATCAAGCACCAAGTTAGCTTATGTTAAGGAACAGAAGATGAAGCCCTAGATAAGCACTCAGCTGTAGGAATGTCTTACACTGCAACGTGCAGGGGAACATGGAGGGGAGTATGCTTTTGCTCTCAGCGCCATCCAGACACTGTGTCTGCGGCCAGGGCTGTGTTTCTCTCTGCTGGAGTCACAGTACTGCCTGCCCAGTGTGCCTCCAGGATGTGAGGTGAACTGAGAGGAGGGTATGGTGACAGCTGTCCTTCTACAGGGTGACCTGTAGCCTCTTGGCGACTGTAGCGTCAGGTTTTCGCATGGACCAGGAGTGAATGCTTTGATGAATGGTGGAGTAACCACACCATACCCTGCCTTTTCTCGGGGATGATGGTACCCATCACTGCTGGGCTGGGGTGCTGGGGTGCAGCCCTGGCCACAGAGCAGGTCACAGCATGGTATCTGCATATATTCCTAAAGGCTGCCTCTGTTCCCACCACCCCCTCTCCCCCTCCCCACTCCTCACCATGTTTAATTTCTAACTAAGCTTTTGATAAATGTTTTGTGTAGAGTTCCTAGTTTATCTTAAACAGACCCGCTGCCACCATGGCTAAAACCTAAACCAACACTTGACTTCAGGCTCGAGTGCCAGATGAACTCAGCAGCTGCTAACGCGCTGAACGGTCCTGTTTGATGTGCAGACCCTGGCTAGGAGTTGTGAGGACCAGCTCTCACAGTGGATGGGGAAACACAGCTTTTTAGGGTGTCTGAGAGCAGCCCAGGTAATATCTGGACACATTTCCTCTCTTGAGAGGCTGGATTCAGACAACAGTTGATGTATTTGCAGACTTAACACCTGTCCAAAACAAGTCGTTTAGTTAAATGAGATCCTTAAGCCTTAACGCCCGTTAGCCCCGAGTGAAGTCTGGTCCATGGTCCTGCTAAAGTAAGCATTTCAAGGCAGGGTTTATGGCTTGCAATTTGTCTTAGAGGGTTTTATACGTATCCATGTGTATGTGCCTATGAATGTACATACATTCTTTCTCAGGAATGTGGCTTCCAATCCTTTTTAATGTGTTCAAAAAGTAAACTGAGGAGAAACTGGCAGTGAGTCGGAGCCGCCTGCCAAGCATCGCAGACCGGAGAAGTGGTAAAACATAAACACTTTGGAGTTTATCCTTGGGATTTATATAGTTTAACTGCTGGGGGATGGACTCATGTGGAGGGGGAGGGAGGGATTGTCAGCCCCTGTCTGTGCTGCTTCCCCAGCGCCGAGCCCAACACCTCCGCAGCCACACTTCCAGTGCCGGCAGCGTCCGAGCAAGAGGGTAGCACAGGGTTGTCCCTTCCTCCTCTTCTGCTCTGCTGGCCGTGTGGGGTGGGTTTTGGGCGATGGCAGCAGAACAGGTCTGCTTTCCCCCTCCCCTGTGCTGAAGTAAAAGCAGACCTCCTTGACGCTTAATCAGATTTGAATGCGGTTTTTGGCGTGGCTTTAAAGAGACTGGCAGTGAATAGCTGGTTTTGATGCCATTTATTAAAAACCTCTGGTAGAATTTGTCTCGGGAAGCCTTTGTGAAAGTTGGCAGATGCGCAAGGGTTTGATGCAGTTAATGTATTTTAATCTTCACTCCCCCATCCCTTCTCCTTTTCTGTCACTAATTGTAGGGCTCTTAGCTGTCTGCCGCCTTCTCCGGGGGGACAGCAGGCTCCATAGGGACCTCTGTACAAACACGGGCTTAATAAGGTTGCAGTGCCACAGAGAAATTGAGCATCCTCTTCAGGGAGGAGGGCTGGGGTGGGCAGGATGGGATGCTGGGTCCCAAGTACCACGCCAGCCTCTGAGACAGGGGCACTGGGTGTCCCTGGCTGTGCTAATTAACCTGGTGCAGCCTTGTCTTCCTCAGAGGAATGAGGTGAAAGATCGGGGCAAACAAAGATGTCCCCTTTTTTCAGGTGGCTGGGGCAAGTGCAAAGTGCGGCTATTGCATCTCCTCAAGCAGCAGGCTCCTGGGAAGGGCTTGCCAGGCTTTCAGATGGAGGCTGATGGTCGTCCAGTCTTTCTCATTGACTTTATCACTCACTTGCTTGATGCATCCACCTTCCTTGGACCCAGAGGACTTTCCTTCCAAGCCTGTTTTGTGCTCCTTACCTGCATTTGCATCTCGTTGGGAGTTTTTTCACAGTTTGTGAAAACAAAAATTGTCACCCCATTGCAGTGTCACTCCAGTTTGTGCCCAAAGGTGCTGCACGCACTCGTGGCACAGTGGGGGCTGCCAGCAGCACCGTGTCTGCCACCGCAGCCCAACACAGGTGATGCCAACAAGCATCTGGTTCCCAGGCAGCAGGATTTCAGGGAAAGCTCAAGAGCTCACAGGGGAGCAGAGAATATTGTGGAGCTCAGTGAACAAACAGTTTCCATCCCCCCCGCCACCCAGCCCATGCTTTGGGTTATGCATTGCTCCTGTCCTGCTGTGTGGAAGAGCTCAGAGCTGTGGCCATGCCCTGGAGTGCTCTACTTAGTTGAGACTGAAGTTGAAGTTGTGTTGCATTTAATTTTGTGGGCTTCTTCTTTTTTTGCCTCATCAAAGAAAAGAAAACCTGGCCTTTTTCTGCCAACCCTTGCTCACTTGAGTTGCAAATTCAGCGAGAGGGAAGTGTGGATGAAGATGACTCCCAGGAGAGAAACCGTCTGAGAGACTCTTAAACAAATGGGAACCGAGCAGCTTTGCTCTTCCCCCGAGGGTCTGGCTGTTAAATAAACTCACCGCTGAGTCTGGCTGCACGTGTGTGTTGATGCATGCTGGGTGTTGCTGGGTGTAAGCCACCAGGATGACGTGCTTCATGTGGCCTTGTCTTGGCTCGTGTGGCCTTGGCTGGCTTTGTCCTCCTTCTGGAGTTTGTGCGAGTGGTCATGGCTGGAGGGGAGCTAACGTGGCCTTTCCTTCTCTTTTTCCCTCTCCAGGGTTCCACCTCAGTGGGACAGTAACAGAGCCAGCAACAGCAACAGAGCCAGAGATGACCTACAAGGTGGCCATCAGCTTCGACCGCTGCAAAATCACCTCGGTGACGTGTGGCTGTGGGAACAAGGACATCTTTTACTGTGCCCACGTCGTGGCACTTTCGCTGTACAGGATCCGCAAGCCGGACCAGGTCAAACTCCGTCTTCCCATCTCAGAGACCCTTTTCCAGATGAACAGGGACCAGCTCCAGAAGTTTGTTCAGTATTTGATCACAGCCCACCACACCGAGGTGCTGCCCACCGCCCAGAAGCTGGCTGATGAGATCCTGTCGTCCAACTCGGAGATCAACCAAGTGCACGGTAATTCTTCTCTCCCTGGGTGGCTCAGCACCCGTCCTTTAGGGCTGGGGTGGTGGTTTCACATGGACAGTGGTGACCGTTCCACGGTGTGTGTTTGTTGTTGCACAGACAGGTGGCAATGTCAGGCTGACATTTAATGGATGAGTGTTGAGCCCACATCGGTGCTGGCTGTATGTCCTCCAGCAATGTGCCCTTGTGGCCAAGGCCAATGGCAGCCTGGGAGGCATCAAGAAGAGCGTGGGCAGCAGGTCGAGGGAGGTTCTGCTCCCCCTCTGCTCTGCCCTGGTGAGGCCTCATCTGGAGTCCTGTGTCCGGTTCTGGGCTCCCCAGCTCAAGAGGGACAGGGAACTGCTGGAGAGTCCAGCACAGGGCCACCAAGATGATCAGGGGACTGGAGCATGTTTCATATGAGGAAGGGCTGCAGGACCTGGGGCTGTTCAGCCTGGAGAAGAAAATAAGACTGAGGGAGAACCTCAATTGACAGAAGCACCTAAAGAGTGGGTGGTAGGAGACTGAGGCGATGTGTTTTTTCTGTAGTGCCCCGTGACAGCACTGAGGGTGATGGAAATGAGCTGGAACACAAAGAGTTCCACTTAAACACAAGGAGAAACTTGTTTGGTGTTTAGGTGAGGGAGCCCTGGCCCAGGCTGCCCAGGGAGGGTGTGGAGACTCCTTCTCTCACCTTCTCCAAACCCACCTGGACACTTTCCCATGTGACCTGATGGAAGGGAACCTGCTTTGGCAGGGAGTTGGACTGAATGAGGCCTAGAGGTCCCATCCAACCCTCACCATTCTGTGTTTCTTGTTTCTTGTTTATCTGTCAAACACTGGATCCAACCGGCGGGAGAAGGCAGAGCAGACAGGCTGGTGGTGCATGAGGTACAGCTTAGTGTAGGATGGAGAAGCCAAGGGTGGAGGAAGGGAGCATGTTTGGTCACACCACAGAAAGATGTGGTGCTGGTACCCTGAGGAATGCGAGATGCAGGGGGAATGTGGTTCCTCCAGCATGCAGGGACATGGTGGCAGCCGAGCCCTGCACATTGCTAAGTCAGAAGCGGCTGAGCTGGTGGGAGATAAAGCTTTAACCTCCATGGGTGTTAATTTGCCCACAATGAATGAGCACTGCAGGCCTGACCTGCTGCACAAAGGCAGCAGAGATGTGTCCTGTGGCTTTGTGTTTGGAAGATACTTTTGAATTTCTCCCCTGGAAAGCTCCAGCTGGGGTTTGGTGCCCATCCCAGCCCTGTTCTACTTGCCCACAGGCCCAGGAGGTGGCCCAAGCTCCCTGGGCAGTTACCCTGAGGCTCCCTTCATCAGCCCAGACTGGATGCTCTCACCTTGTCTTTCCAAGGAGCTCAGGAGCTGAGGTTGCCCAGGGTCTGCAACAATGAGCCCCTCCCCAAGGTGCCTGTCCCACCAGCTGTAGAGCAGAGATAATGAACACTTATCTGCTGCGGAAGGGCGTTGTGGGGATTAACACATGCCTGTTAAGTGCTCTGAAGATGAAAAGCCCCATATGCAGCCTAAAATAGGATCTGAACTGGTTGAATCCACATGTAGAGGTGAGGCCAGGAGTCCACCTCAAGCATAGGGGTGATGGCAGCTCTGATCTTATTTTCCCCTCCCTCTACCCGCTCCTGATCATTCCAGTTCCTACCTTGAGAGAGGCTACTGTCTCCTCCACTTGGCCACATCTGCTGTGTGTGTGGTTATGCTCCACACTGCTGGCTTTCTTCATTTTTTTTTTGGCATCAAAAAAGAATGAGGAGCTGTGGTACTGCAAGAATCTGGTGAAGTCCATTCGTTCCCTGAGCAGATTCACTGAAGCTGAAGGTTGGGCAAAGTTTTTTCTTGGCCATTGTTTGAGGATCCTTTCTCCTAAGGAGATTGAAGAAAAGCTTTTAAGACTTTGAATATTTATTGCTCTGGAGTCAGCAAAAAAGCTGGTGATTGAGAGTCTTACAAAGATACAGATGTTGGCTCTGGTTCAATATGTGCCTCTTGTTTTTACAAGTGTTTTTAAAAAAACAAAGCAAAAAATTGCCTGTCCCTTCAGCCTCTTGTGAATTCATAACACTCCAGTGTGCAGTTTTGAGCTGACAGAGATGTGTTATTGGCTTACCCCAGGAGAAGGTGGCTCCAGTTGAAGGGGATCCAAATCTTTGTCCCACCTTTCCCTCCCCAGCTGTGGCTCATGCATTCAATAGAGGGCTGCTGATGCTGGGAGTTGGAATTCTTCAAGGTGTGCTTTACAAAGGGCTTTATGGGATTGTATGTGCTCATTTCTTGCCTGTGTCTAGTTCCCACCCTTGGGGTCACACCTTCCATTCACCATGGGGTTGACACCTAGATGGCTTTTAGCAGGTTCTGCGGCCCAAAGGGTAACCCAGTGTGTGTATTGGACACCTGAGGTTATTGTTACACCTTGGAACAACAACAGCCTCTTCAGAAATCCCTTTTCAGTCCCAAAAAGGGCTGCTCCTTCCTCTCAATAGTGAGCATGTGGGATGGAGGAGCTGATTCTGTACCTCGGGAGCGTTCTGGGCCGGCTGGAGAACGCCCCTTGTGTGAGGGGATCGTCTGGTTTTGTAAAATAAGGCTTTTCAGGGCTGCTCCTTCTCTCCCTGCAGAGCTTTGAGCAGCAAAGAAAACGCCAGGCCCATTGTCTGGCGTGCTTGTCTCGGGACGTCAGAGCTTTGTTCCGCGCAGGAGTCCGCAGCCGCGGGCTGTGTGCTGCGTGCCGATCCTCCCCGCTGCCTTCCTCGAAGGACATGCCGACTCTCCAGTAACGGTGCAGCCTCGGAGCGCAGCCAAGGCGTGTGCCTGTTCTCCAGGGATTCTATCCGAGCAGGGAGCCGAGGTGTGCCTGCCACTCTGCTCCCTGCCTGACCTCTGCCTGCTGAAGCAGGGCACGTGGCTGCTGTGGTGGCTGGCTGCAGCGAGCAGCGTCTGACACCCCCCCGCTCCACCTCTGAAGTGGCAGCTGGAGTGAGGAGGCTGGGGTGGGTTTCAGCGCTGCTCTGTCCCCTCCCTGAGCGTGTTCCTGCCTGAGGACAAAGTCAGTGGTGTGACTGTGAAGCAGCGCTGCAAGGCTCTCGTTGCCCTGCGGAATGTGACTCACGGCTGCTTGGCTTTGTGCTGGGAGCAGCCAGGACCTGCAGCTAGAGAGCCTGGATCCAACAGCCAGGCCTCTGGCAGAGCAAGGGACATCTGATGGTGGCCACTTTGGCACCCTGCTCCCTCCACCCTTCCAAGAGCGTCAGCCCAGGGCTTGTGTTGGCTTGCTGTGAGGCCAGCCTGACTATGGGGAAATGCAAGCTGAGATTGTGGCTCAGGGCCACCAGCCATGATGGGATGTGCTGGGCATAGATGCAGCTCTTCCTCTGGGATCCATGGGCATGGATCCATGCCCTGCCACCATGGAACATGGGAAGAACGTGTCCTTTTGAGGCGTGAATGAGGAACAGAGAGCGATTGTTTTGTTGCAGTAAAATATTACAGACAGGGCCAGGAGGTACTGGACAGTGCAAGGCTGTGAAAAAGAGCTGAAGTGAGAACTGTAGGCAGAGAGGGAGACTTGGGGGGCCAAAGCAACGTGAAGGAGGGGGAACTCAGAAGGACCCATGAGTCCTGACAGCAGCACTGGATTTCCTGCTCTCGCAGCATGGATCTGACGTCCAGCAGCAGTGAGTGCACAGGGACCAAGCCACCCAGCAGCCTTGGGAGCTGACATTCATCTCCTCTTGTGTTTTGGTTCATGCTTCTGGGAGATGATTTGAGTTTCTTCTAAGAGGAAGACAGGACCAGTGTAGGGGTACAGAAGGAAAGCTGCTGTCTCAGATACATCTTCTGAGTTGGATATCTGGGTTTTGGAGGCAAATGTTGGGTTATTCCTGAGGGCAACTAAGGAGGGGGAAGAGGCTGATGGAAACCACTGCATGGCCAGAGATGGTGGTCATTAAAATCTTTCATTAAAAGGTTAAAGACCTACAAGATTTTGAGCTTAGAGTTATCCTTCATGCATCACTAGTGAAGTCTCTCCCTTCCTTGGGTAAGAAGCAGGAGGTTTTGTCAGGCCTGGTGCTTGCAGCTTAGTAACTCACACTGCTGGAGTGGTGCTTGGGCATGGCAGGGAGAGCTGTTGCCCACAGCCTAGGAGGCATGGTCAGGGTGGTCTGTCTGCTCCGTGGAAATGCCAGCAAGTGACATGGTGCCTGATGCCATAGAAAGATGTGAGATATTCTTAGTCAGGAGTAGGAAAAGCCACGAAACCTCCACTGTCTCATAGTGCAGGGGCAGCTCCCACTGAGGACAGCCCAGCAGAGAGTCAGCATGAGTCACCAAGGGACCTCTGTGGTCCTGCATGGTCTCAGGAGCTTCCTTGGAGGAGATCACCATCAGAAAACTCAGTGGGAATGGTTCCTCAGGCTTTGGTGTGGGAAAAGCAAATCTGCTTATGCAGAAGCCATCAGGAGAGCCCTCTGGGTCATCTGCCAGGTTGGCCGTGTGAGAAGTCGCTGCCTGCTTCTCCTGTCACGCTGAGCCTGGGCTAATGTTTGAGGAGTCCTCAGGTGGTTTTTAACTTTGAGGTTATCCTGTGACAGCATCTGGAGAGCAGCACCAGTAAATCTGTCTGAAATTCTGCCTTCCCACTGGGGAGAAGGAGGAGGTCACGTCTCCAGGGCATTCCTGTTCCTGGTTGCTGAGCTGATGTGAGTTTAAGAGGAAATAACACACCTGAGTGCTGGAGAAAAAAATCTCTGCCCCAGTGGCTCCTCTCCCTTCTCTGGCAGAGTTGATGAGGTTGCTGAATAACCTCAGAGCACATGTGATGCTTGACAAGCAGCTTCCAAAGATGACTGGACCCAGTGGTGGGTGGTAACACCATTGTGTCCACCAGGACCAAAGAGCTCCCAGCCACTGTGCTGGGAGCCAGTCGGGCTTTGCTTGCCTCATTACTGTCAGAGGGGGTGTGAATCTTCAGGCTGCCCTGGAGGTTCCATCCATCCTGCCTCCTCTTGAAAACAAACTGGGAGCCTTGGCAGGGCTCTGTTCCTCACTTTGCTGCTATTTTTAATTCCTTGTTAGAGTTCATTTAGTTTCTGGTGCCTGGTTATTTTCTCTCCGAGGTTTTCTGCTGGTTGTTTATTTGTCCCTGTCCTCCCCACCCCTTGCCCCGAGCTGTTCCTTCATGTCTGTTTGTTTTCTCTCTGGATGCCGGAGGCATTCAGCGCAAGGCCACCACGTGCAGTCATGGGATGGCCCTTGAGAACCGCTGCCACGACAGCCAGGAGCCCTCCCAAGCACCGCTGACCCTCCGCCAGCATGGCCAGACCCTGAGCCACTGGTGGGTGCTTGGCACAGTTGGCTGAGGTGACCACGAGGGAGATACCAAGGTGGCCACCAGCACCCCGAGTTGCTTTTACCATCAATTTGTCAGCTCCAGTCCCTGGTTAAAAATAATAACCAACCCTTTTTGTTTGTGCTGCCCCTCCTCCTGCTCTGAGGTGCTCTGGGAGTGCTTCCCACACCGCCTCGCTGATAGAGCTCCCCTTCTTGAGTTCAGGAGCTTGGGTTTGGGATGTTCCCACATCTTGATGTGACCCACGAGGTCCCACCACCTCCTCCACCCTGCAAACTGTCTGCTTGCCAGTCCAGAAGCGCCTTCTTTTTCCTTCCTCTTGGGCAATAAGGCTCCAAATTTTCTGTGACTGGCTTCGCTCTGTTTTCTAATGTATAGATTTTTTCCAGCCCTTATTCCTCAGTCTTTGTATCCGCCTCCAGAAATCTCTCTTGGTTGTCAAACAGTTAAACCCTGAGCCCGCAGCGAGGGTTGGGGAGTGGAGAGAGGTGGGGGGATAGTCCTCCTGCTTGGAGTGAGTGTGATGGATTGCATTTTTATCTCTGTTTCCACAGCCGGTGTAAACGGGCTGGAGAAACACACTTTCCACTCAAGATGTGCGACAGTGGCAGTTGCCTTAAATCTGAATCCGGCAGGGCCCAAGCTCCAGCACGTCATCAACAGGGGAGCTCTGGTTTGGAGCAGGAGTGCTGCTATATGAGAAATGTGTTAAGCAGGCGCCTGGGTGTTTTACATGCCGTTCCCTGCTCCTTTGGAGCCCAGAGACGTGGAATCTCTCCTGGGCTGCGTCAAGGCTGCGTGCTGCTGCCGAAGCCCCCCACGGTGTGAGCAAAGGGAACTGGACAAATCCTGACACTAATATTTAACCCCTCCCCTTTCCTCACACACACACACAAATCCCCAGTTGTTTGCTCTCAAATGTTTATCCAGCTCCCCAGTGTAATTGGGCAGCCCCGTTATCTACTGCCTCGCGCTGCACGTGTGGGAATCTGCTGTTACAACCCTCTCCCTGAATCTTTTATAGAAGAGCAAAATACATCTACAAGCAAATTGAGGTTGTGTTTGGAGGCGGGGGAGGCACGTTACTAATTTGGCTGCGGCCCCGAACCATCCCCCCCCCCTTCAACGTGCGAAGTGCTCAGTGTGTTGCGTGGGAGGAGGAGGTTTTATTTAGCTGCTCAGGCTTTCCGTGCTGACGCTCTGTGTGAGCAGCAGTGCTGAGGGTAGCCCCGGGAACCCCACAAAAATGCAGCCACTTCTTGCACCTTGCTAACTTCTCCACCTTTATCTGTCCCAGCCGCCCCGGTGAAGGGCCAAGGATGAGCTGAGCTTAGGTGAGATGGGTCAGCCCAGGCATCCACGGCTTCCTGATCACTATAGATGCAGCTAGATGATCCTATGGATGCAGCCAAGTGACCAGGCTGGTGTGAGGAGCTGCAGCTGGGAGCGAAGGGCAGGGTGGTGGGGAGGAGGATATTGAGAGTCTGGGATACGTCGGTGATGGGGCTGGATAAGCACTGGTGGTAGACAGATTAGTCATTGGTTCCTGATAGGGGATAATCACTGGCTTGTCTGCTCTTTATCTGCAAGATAAGAATGAGAGGGAGGAGGGGTGTATAAGGAAAAGGCACAGAAAAGCTGAGCTATCCAGGATGGACTGTCCCTGATGTGGTGGTCCCTCTTGGCTTACAGCAGGGCTTGGGCACCAGCGGTGGGGGAGCAGGACCAGGACACATGTGGCGTTGTAGGCGAAAGCCCTTGTGCTCATCTGTGTGATTTCCTTTCTGCTGCTTCATCTTCTGTCCCAGTTACATGGTTGTGTCAGCCATAAATTATTCTGCAGAGGGAGCAGCAGCATCCTGTCCCTTCAGCTGCTCTTGGGCAGCCTCTGTTAGCAGAAATGAAAGGAATTTTTGTAAAGGACATTGAATGCAAATATCAGGAGCTTTCTCAGCCTCTTGCCAGAGGAGCAAAACCCCTCAAATTGATGTCCTCTCTCTAACAAGTCAAGAAAAGACAGTCACCCTGTTGAGCAGGCATCCTGGGCCTTGATTTTCAGGAGCTGTGTTTGAGCGTGGGGCGTGCGCAGCGTCCTGAGCTGTCGCCGTGTGAACTCGGTGGCTGCTCCTCAACCCCATCCCAGTCAAGTGGGGAAGATAGCACTAAGATTTAATTGAGAACTTTTCAACTTACAGCATCCCTTGGCTCTCTGTGCAGCAGCTCACTCTCCCTGCACTGGCCCTTTTCCTCTCTTGAGAGGGAGATGAGACTGGAGAAGCGGACCAAAGCAGAGCACAGCACCCTCCAGCCATGCCAGCCCCTCCTTGGCACCTGGTTTCCCAGGAGGGAGGTTTCTGAGGAGTTTCTGCAGAGCAGGACTCAAAAGTGGGCAAGTGGAAAGCTGAGTTTCCTTTGGCACTCCTGGCTGCTTGCTGGAGCCGTGCTGCTGCCTGCCCCGTGAGGGCATTGCTGGGAGGCAGGACGGCACTCGGGCAGGGAAAACAGGAATTGAAAGGGTCAAGGAGCTGGATCCAAGCTGTTGTTTAAAGCACTTGGGTTGGGCTTATTTTTTGGTTAGGTTTTTTTTTGCTCACTGGAAGATGAAGTACAGCCTGTGGATACATGTGTGTGCATGCCAAAGGCCCTGCCCTGGCCACCATTTGCTCTTTGAAGGATTATTGATCCTTTTCTCTTTGCAGTGGAAGGTCTCTCCCAGGCAGGTACCACTGGTGCACACCAACTTGTGCCCTAAAGCAGTTTAACCCAGGGTTCTGGAGCCTCCATGCAGTGGGGCTTTTGTTTAGACCATTCCTAATGTGAGGAAGGGCTTGCAGGAGTTGGGAGCTTTACTGATGCTCAAACAAACCAGTGATGTGCAGCAGGAACAGGAGTACCCTTTGTGATCCCTGGGCAATCTCTGGAGCCCAGGAGCGCTTTGGGCTCTGCATAGGGCTTTGAAGGAAGTCAAGTCCCTGGTCTTCCTCAGCCTCGCTTCACATGGGGCACAGAGGGAGAGGGACTAGGGATTAGTCCTGTGGTAAGGATCCCTCCTGACGCCTGCTGCTACCACCGTGGAAGGAGAGGATGATGCTGCCAGCTGGGGCTCTCTGCCTGGGAACCTGGTTGGTTTTCCCTTACCTGAGCTGATAAAATAGAGGTGGATCCATATAAAACAGAGATGAGTGTGCTTCTTGCTGGTGAGACTGCTGACCCTGCTGCTGTAAACACAGTTGCCTCTTTTCTCCCCCTTCCCCAGGTGCTCCCGACCCCACTGCTGGGGCCAGCATTGACGACGAGAACTGCTGGCACTTGGATGAGGAGCAGGTCCGAGAGCAGGTGAAGCTGTTCCTATCTCAGGGAGGGTACTACGGCTCGGGGAAGCAGCTCAACTCCATGTTTGCCAAGGTGAGGAGGAGCCAGCTGCCATCTCCCCTGTGCGCCCGGCGTGTCACGTAGGCTGCAGCTCGCTGGCTGCCCTGGCAGGGTGCCCGTCACAGCTGGGAATCTCTGCTCCAGTGCCTTCTCGCCCGGTCGCGGAGCAGACGGCTGTAATCCAGGCTCTGGGTCAGGCCTGGGTTGTCTCACCCACTCTCCTGGCAGGTTCCTTTCCTCCCACATGATGGGCTCGCTGTGATCCCTGCACGACAGAGGACTTTCCCCTGTCGCCCCCCTCTCAGCACGGTGCGGGGAAGGCCAACCCTGCAGAGCCTGCCAAGATCGTGGAGAGGTGGCACCAGCCGATGGGCTCTTCTCTTTCTTTGCAGAGGGTGTTGTTTTCAGGATCTCTTGGTCCTCTTAACAGATAGACTGCGACTACTGCTCAGCTAGACTCCAACCAGCCACATCACAGCCATTGCATGAGTGTTACAGTGCACGACCATACACACATATATGTACATATTTACAGCCTGAACCCCTGGACCGAGGGAGCTGTGGGTTGCCAGCCAGGCGACCATGTCTTAAACACCCTGTGAGGGACTGTGGTTTGTCTCAGCAAAGACTTTCTCTGTCCTCCCCAGGTGCGGGAGATGCTGCGCATGAGGGACTCCAACGGCGCCAGGATGCTGACGCTGATCACGGAGCAGTTCATGGCTGACCCTCGGCTCTCCCTCTGGAGGCAGCAGGGCACCGGCATCACGGAGAAGTGCCGGCAGCTCTGGGATGAGCTGGGTAAGGGTCAACCTCTGGCAGAGAGCCACAGCAGCGTTGCCTAGGCTGCCAGACCAGCAAACATGGTCACAGAGGCCTTTAGGGCGCTTTTTGGGGATAGAAGCCCTGATAGATGCCAGGAGCTTACTCTGTCTCTTGCTGGGGAAATCCTGGTAGGATAGCTGGATCAGGCCCCACAGCTACATCAACCCCTCTCCTGTGAAAGGGTGAAGGCTGGTGAGTGTGCAGAAGCCTGGTGTATTATGTGCTGCCCCAAAGCCTTTGTGAAGGAGAACAGGGGATGGTGAGCCCCAGAAGCTGGATGTCATCTGGGCATGGAATTGCTGTTCTTGAAGGAGCTGAGTGGGAGGAAAAAGCAGGTTCTCAAGTCTCATCCTGTCTAACAGAGTTCTATCTGCTCTGGTGCACGTTTCCAGGATGAGGAGGGGTAGGGTGGCCAGTGCAGACCTGGCTCTGAGGGACATGCAGTTCTGGGTAATTCTAGCTAAGCACCTTAGACACCGGCTCAGCTGGCTGACACCCTAATATCATTAGAATAAAACATTTAGATGACGTGGACCCAGGGAGGATGGGTGTGTAGTTGAGTTAACCCAGCAGTTCTGGGCTCTCCTGAACATCTGGGACCCTGGGTGAATAGTTCAACTCGTACTGTGGTTTTACAAGTGAGCTTGAGCGTCTCTGTAGCCTGCTGGTAGGGAGATGTTGTGTAAGGGTCCGTGGGCTAGGATCAAAAGGTTGTTGTAGAGTTGGAAGAAGAATGACAGAGGTCCAGGGACTGGAGCACCTGAAACTGCAGCTGGCATCAGACTGTCCTACCAAATGCCCAAAAGTAGCCGTGAGACCGGCCTGGCCAAACTGTGCAGACAGGAGCTGGGCAGGAATGGGATGTCTTATTTCTGTGTGACGTTCCATGGATAGAAGTAACTGTGCCAGCTCTGGAGAACTCATCTGTCCTCGCTTGCCAGAAAGATATTTCCAGGATTTTGGGACGCTGCAGCTAGATGGTTGGATGTGCCAGGGTCCAGGAGAGGTGGCCAAATCCACCGAGCCAGAATTTCCACATGGAAGAACATGTGAAACGTGGATGGATGGGTGTCTGGACAGGCCTGGATGCAGGGAGCAATTTGGGCTCTCTCCCTTCCCACACACATGAAGGGGGAGTGGTTGGGTTTCAGTCCTGGCTTAACCATGCGAGGCCCAGGTTGGTGTGTGTCATTTTGGGTGAGAGGAGGCACGTCCCCCATCAGCAGGCTGCAGGGTGGCTGGGAAACGTGGAGGCCCTACCAAGGCCAGGCCAGTGTGGCAGCAGGTGAAGCACGGTGCCAGCCAACACACAGCAGAGCGAGCAGCTCACCCGGCGTAGGCACGTCACGTGGGAGGGCCTGGGTATCTCTGTGCTGAAAAGGAGTTCCTGCAGAGGACAGTCATGGTCCAAGAAGAAACTCTACGGCAGGATAGGCAGGGTTTATTCCTCCCATTTCACAGAAGCCTTTTGGATTTGGCCCTTGGGCAGTGTTTTCTGTAGGAACAAAGCATCCCTCTGAATGAAGGATGAAGGCACAGTGAGTTGATGGTGTTCATCAGTAACAAGCATCAGCAACACAAAGAGATGGTCCCAAACCATCACTGGGCGGGTAGCAACAGCCAGGGCACGTGGGGTGGTGAAGGCACAGTTGTCCAACCCCTGTGGGCTGCAGATGCCAAAGCTGCCCAGCATCGCTGCTGCTGCTGCCTAAAGGGAAGAGGCAAGGGGCCTGTTACCAGCTGCCCGGGGCTGCCCTGGCACAGACCATGTTCCCTTGCCACGTGGAAGAGAAAAATGGGCCTCACAGAAATTATTTTGGGCACGTGTTTAATAATTAATCATCGATTTGAGCAAAGGCTGCAGCGCAGGCTTGCGTGGGATTGGAAGAAGATCAGCCTTAAAGAAGATTGTGGGTTTATGCTGGGGGAGAATGTGAAGGATTTTGCAGGATTTCAGAGTGGGGGGAGTGGGGTGGGGTTGATTCCTTTTCAACAAACAAATGTTTAAAATAAGGGCATCATTTGCTGGTGCGTGTGCTGCCAACTGAACATCTACTGCCCCGTGTGCTGGGGAGCCAGGGGCAGGGCGTGCTGGGTGGGGAGCTGTGCGGCGTGGGAGTGTTTGCCCTGGCGCGTTCACTACTTACGTTTAAAGCCTAATTACAAGAAATAGACGAAAAACCAGCTGAAGTGCAGCCTGACCTTAATCTGCCTGGAGACGGGTTTATTTATCTCGGCCACTTGTTTACAGTGGGGAATTTCAGCAGATTAAACCCGGGGAGCGACCCTGTGGGAAACATGGNTTGATGATTTGGAAAGTCGGGTGCAGGAACGGGGAGGGTCTGTCTTCTCCAGGGCTACTGGGCTGGGAAGGCTCCGACCCCCCTCCTCCCCATCCCTGCACCCAGCCCCAATCATCAACAAGCAGTTTTTGTTTAGAGGCTTTAGTTGAATCGTGATCTGCTGCTTCATTCCCCACTTAACCTCCTGCTATCAGAAAGTTCAGATGAAGGTTCCTGCAGCATGTGAACAGACATAGAGTGTGACCCGATGTGGAGTTTCGGCTCAGAACAGGAGTCACTTTGTACTGTCAGTTGATGTCACTTGACCATAGGGCTCAGAAAAACCTCTTTTTTTTCCCATCTCCCAGATAACTATCGCAGCTGAGACAGACGCAAATCCCTCTTCCATCCTTGCCCCCACCTCCCCACCACATCTTCCCTCCGCAGGACAGCCCTGGGGCACGGTGTTTTGTTTTTGCTTCAGAGGGCTCTCAAAAATAGGTTGCAAAGCCATAAGGCTTCCAAGGATTGTGTCTTAGCTGAGCTATGAGAGGCAAAAATGCAGCGGGCTCATCCTGTTCCTGGGGGCAGTGGAGCAGGAGCACGGAGCCTCCTTTACTGTCCATCCCCTGGGCCAGTCTGCATGCCTCGGAGGCCTGAGCCAATGCTGCCTGAGGCAACTTTCTGCACAAACAGCCCCAGAGCTGGCAAGAGGGGCACTGACATCAAGCAGGAGTGCTGGTGGGAAGGGGATGCCCAAGACCGGGAGCTGAGCACAGGATTTAGCTCGCAGCTGCCAGGGAGCTGGGGAGTTTTGTGCCCTCAGGGCAGCAGTGGACTCCACTCAGCTGAAGAGCAATAACCAGAGCCTTAAAGAAGACTGATCTTCTGGAGCCAAGACCTGGTGTTTCCAAAGACACCGTGTCCATGGAGCCTGCAGGCACGTGGGACACAGACCTGCTCTGGCAAGGCTGGACCCCAGAAGCCCCTAAGAAGATAGATCTTTTGCACGTGCATTAATCACTCGTGTTGCAGCTCAAAAGTCTTCTTTCCCCTTTTCCATCAGAAAGGAGAAGGGTTTCAAGTAGGGTTTCTGAGGAGCAGTGGAGCTGAAAGGTGAATGGAGCAGGACCAGGCAAAGGCTGCTTTGAACAGCTGCTGATCTCCAGTGCCTGTGGTTGCTTTACCTGTGCCCGTTCCAGGATCTGGTGCTGCTGCCACCAGCTGCCTTGTGACACCAGGACGTCTCTGCTGCAGAGCCAAGCCACTCCAAGGAGCCAGACCTGCATAGCCTCCATTCTTTATTAGTTATTTAAACCAAATGTGGTTGTGGAACTGGCAGAGTTCACGGCCTGGGAGATGCACCCCAAGAGCACCTCCAAAGCTCAGCCATAACCCAAAGGAGCGGAGAGGCATCAGAGTGAGGCCAGAGTCAGGATGTCGCTGCTCAGCCTGGTTTTCCCTGGTGCTGCCTGGAAAAGGGAGCAACTGCTCTGGCTGTCTGTGCTGGAGTCACGGCCTCACTCGGGGCTGTTTGGCTGAACAGCGTGGCTGTGCAGCTGGGGAGCTGCCACACAAAAAGGAGCCAGCGAGGGAGGGGGCTGGGTATGTGGAGGAATCCCCTGGCAGTGCAGCAGAGCTGTGTTGAGTGATGCTGTCCTGCTGCCTGCTGTCCCTTTGGGGTGGGAACAGTGCCTCTGGGAGTGATGGAGAGGTAGGGGAGAGCAGTTAGCTGGCCAGGATAAAGGTGCTCCAGGTCTCTGCTGGACCCATGGAGGAGAGGCAGGGCAGAATGTTTCTGCAAGAGGCTGAGCTATCTGTTTGTGTGTGTGTGTGTGTGTGGCAAGATCTGACTCAGAGAGGAGCAGCAGGGCTGCTCAGCCCCCGGGAGGTCCCTGGGGATGTGTGCCAGCACACAGCCATCCCACTCCACAAGGCAAACACAAGAGAGGGGATATGCTGGATCCTGGCAGCCTTGCAGGGAAGTTTGGGGAGAAATGTGATTAGCTAAAGGAGAGTTCAGGGTTTTGCACTTACTTGGGTTGCTGCAGCCCTTTGCAGAGCAGTGGGTGACCTGGGAGAGTCAGGAGCACCAGCATCTGCCCTGGGTCGTGGAGGAGCTTAATGACAGATGCCCTTAGACCTGGTTTCACTACACAAACAGCACTGTCAGGGCCCAAAAGGTGCTGTGCTTGGCCTGGAGGGTTGTCAGCTAGGGCATTCTACTCATGGACACCTCTGCTTGCGAGATCCTGAGAGCTCACACCTTGTAGGGCTCTTGCCTGGGAGACATCAAGCCAAGCTCCCCGTTTCTCTGCTGGTTCCTCTGCAGGCTGGGGGCTGCTGGGGATTAAAACAGCAGAAGGGGAAAAGGAGAAGAAAAAAAAAAAGAGGGAGAAAACACACCAAATCTCCTTTTTAAATAGTTGAATGCAAATGGCCTGAAGAACAATGGCAGATGAAACAGCATTCGGAGTGGGCTTTAAAGCGCTTGGGACGTGGGTAGGATCAAAATCAGGTTAGCCTTTGGAGATCCAGCCTCTGCAGCTTGCCAGGGTGTTTTTAAGCGTGCTTTGATGTGTAGTTCAAACAGTAAATTTGTCCTGGCAGACACAAGCACTCACAAATTCACACACACAGCCGCTCACTCCTCCCCACTGTCCCCCATCTCATGAGATTATAATTTAGCTTCATTACAGAGGAGTTTTACTTTTATTTAGAAGCTGTCTAAATCCCTCTCCTGGGCCCGAGCATTGTGCTGAAACGAGTTTACGAATGCTGCTGGAACCTTGTGGGCTTCGGTGGCGGTGGCAGCGGCGGCTCTGCCTCACAAGTCCGGTGGTGGCACCTCCTGAATCTCTTGGCTTTGTTTAGGGGCCCTGTGGGTGTGTGTGGTGTTAAACCCACACTGCAAGCTGGAAGAGAAATCCTGCTGGCTCCGGCAGCTGCGCAAATGGGGCGAGATGGACGTGTGTCCCCTGGAAGACGGCAATTACGGGAACGAGCTTCCCAACATCACCAACGCGCTTACGCAGAGCTCTGCTCACAGCCAAGGTGAGTGGAAATGCAGCCCGAGGCCACAGGGCTTGGGGCTGGGTCAAAACTCCACCCAAAGCCGAGAGACCTCAGTGCACCTGCTGCTGATGCCTTCCATGGGAGTCACGGGAACACAAAGCGTTTCTCTTCACAGCCTCCGGTTTTAGAGGCACCGGGAGACGTTTGTCCCGCTGCTCTTTGTTTTGGGGAAGTCGCTGGTGTTCTGAGCATCGAGTCAGAGGTGGTTTTAAAAGCAATTTGTTCTTGGGGGGGAGTTGAGATCCCTACAGTCTGCGCAGGTTTGGGTGTGGAGTTTTACAGAAGACCGTTGCTGCTGAGTTTGGAAGCCCTGGCTGTAACGTGAGAGGAAGGAGCTGGCGGTGCAGAGCCCCTTTCCCAGCCCTTGGGGCTTTGATTGAGGTGGTAGATAAGTCATTAGCCAGAAACCATAAATGCAGTTCAAGTGCAGAGCATGAAGGAGGGATGTAGTTAGGGGGTTGTTCCTTCATGCCAAAATATTTTTCTCAGCCTCTGCCAATGCATTTGATCCCTTCAAAATTAAACACTTCTCTCCTTTCCTTTTGCCTGGGGAGGACAGTAGTTGAAAGTTACTGCTTTTGCCTTGCCTCCATCTGCTGAGCTGGAGTTGCTCTTTGGTGTGTTACATGTGGCCAAAGTGGGATGAAGGAGGGGGACAGCAGCTGTGCTGTGAAGGAAACTTCACTCATCTGGGTGGGATTAGTCCCTGGGTAGCAGTTGGGAGCACAGCCATGCTGCCAACCCACCCCAGCCACAGCCAGGACTTGCCTGCCCCGGGCACATCCTTGGGGAGCAGCTTAATTTAAACCTGGCCTTGCTCCACATCCTGAGCCCTGGGACTTCCCCCCGGTGTTCCCAGCCCCACAGAGGATTCACTCTGGCATTCGTGGCAGGTTGGCAGAGCTGAGCAGGGCACTTTTCTGTTTAGACATGTGGGGAGTTCCTAAAGTGCTTGTTTGGGGGTGTCCCTTGTCCCCCACACTCCAAGCAGGGGACTGAAAGCTGCATGAATCCCGGAGGTGTCCTGGGGTTAATGTTTTTATGCATATGCAAATACTGCTGCAGATTGTTGCCGGCCTCTGTTATTGCTCAAAGGAGAGCAGCTGATTCCTGAAATCCTTCCTGGTAAAGTGAGCAGGCTTGGTTCTCTACGCAGGAACACCTGTTTAATTTCTCTCCACCTCGGGGTGTCTGCAGCATTCAGGCTAATTGCTTGTTACTATTGTTTCCAGAGCAGTGTTTATCCAGCCTCCCTGGATCAGCTTTGAGCGATGCCTTTTGTTTTCCCCACTTGAATGCATTTAACTCGCTGGTCTTGTGGGTTGCAGGACCTAACATTCAGAGTTGCATCCCCTTTTAGGGCTTCCCATTTTGCATCCCAATGGCTGCCTTTGGCCCCTCATGATTTGGCATGGCTGGGGCAATAGCAGGATTGTTCTGGACAGGCCTTTTTCCCCTGACAAACCACTTGTCTGATCTGTCTGGATGGAGTGAAATGCTCATCAAGCATTAGATAGTTTTAAAAATGCCTGTGAAGTTACAGAGCAGCTCTGAAGAGGCACACAGACATCTGCTGCAGAGCAGCACTGGAGTTTCAGACAACACCATCTCCTCCCTTCCAGCCTTCTCACACAGCCAGAGGAGGCTGCTGGAAGAGACAATTCCCCCCATCACCCTGAGCCAGATGGGACACACTTGAGCAGTTCCCTTCATTGCTTCAGATGCTGCTGATCAGTGTGGCTCAGGGAGGTCGGGACTGCGCTGGAGCCGATGAGGAGAGCCTGTGGTGCTTGTGGGGTGGTAACCTGATGAGGAAGCCCAGCCCTGAGCCCTGGCAGCTGCCTGCACGCTGGGCATTGCAGGGGTAGGAAGGCACTGCTGTGCTTCAGGGCATCAGGCACCTATGTGATGGTGGGTTATTGTCAGAAAGCTAACCGACAGGCAGCCCTTGCCTCTTTTCTTATCTCTCTATTTTGGACCTGGTGAGGCTTTGCTGTCATTGTAAAGATGCTGTACCCAGGGAGATTGTGCCTCTGACTGAGCCCAAAATGGGAGACACAGACCCACCACACATCCAGGAGGGTGGATGCCTCATCCCTACAACCCAAGAGGTGAATGGATGGACGTGGAACAGGTGAAAACCCACCACTACCCCGCTGTCCACTGTAGGGACCAGGGTCTGCCATCACCCAGCCAGATGGGAAGAGAATGTTTGAACCAGAGGTTTGGTTCTGGAGCAGCAGGCACTAATTTGCTATTAAGGCCCAGAGATAAGTTAAAAAGGACCCATGTGAAGGCTGCTGGAGCAGCAGAGAACATTTCTACTGTGGGCTGAGGTCTGTGTAGCTGCAGGCAGGTGTCCTCTCTGAGCAGCCACAGGCAGTGCTGGTGGGTTGGTGCTTCCATGGACTCTATCCAAGGCACTGATGGCTCTTCTCTTTGCAGACTCTCTGGCCAGGCCCCGACGAACCGTGTTCACGCGGGCCATTGAGGGCTGTGACCTGCACTGGCAGGACAGTCACCTCCAGCGCATCATCAGCAGCGACTTCTACGTGTCTCCCTCCTACCAGCGGGAAGGCGAGAGCCTCCTCTTCAACTCCCAGGGCCAGCCGCTGTGGCTAGGTGAGCACGCTTGCATGGCCTGGGTGGGTAGGGTTGCTAGTGGAAAAGAGCCACCCAAGGCATCAAAAGTGTTGTTGAGCACTGTCCCAGGCTGCCCAGGGAGGTGATGGAGTCCCCATCCCTGGAGATACTGAAAAGCCGTGTAGCTGAGGTGCTGCGGGATGTGGGTTATTGATGGGCTTGACAGTGTGAGAGGAGCGGCTGGACTTGATCTTAAATGCCTTTTCCAACTGAAATGATTCTCTGGCTCTAAAACAAGCATTGTTACCCTGGGTCCTTGCAAGCTTCTGCATCCAAGGTCGAACGTGCCTCCCTGACCCTTAGCCTGAGGAGTAAGGTGAGCAGAAGAATTTCATGCACTCCCACACCCCAGCCACAGTCCTTAGAGCAAGCCCCACGTCTTTACAATTTGGGTTTGCCCTTGGGCAGCTGGGCCCAGGCTCAGCATGTGCTAATTCATCCTGATAGTCCTCACTGCAAGCTCTCGCTGTTCCCAGTACCCCTGTACACTGAAGTCCTTTGAAAGTTGTCTGGGGAGCACACCTGTATCCTCTGGGTATTTTCTTCCCTCCTCCCACCCTCTCTTTAATCTTCTCTTAAAGGCAATTAGCATACAGTGCAATTAAGCCTTGTATGAGCATACTGAATGAGTCAAGCCCAATACCCTCCTGTGTTGTAGACCTTCACTCCACATGCTGCAAGCCACCCGACTTGTCTACTGCAAAACTGTGACCTTGGGCAGATCTGCAGACCCTCAACAGCTGTGTGTCTGGGATGAGGATGAGAATGAGGGAGCCAAAGGGCTTGGGAGATGCCTGATGTGGCTGTAAGCTGTCTTGACTGAGCCCAAAATGGGAGGCACAGTCCTTCCACACCTCCAGGAGGGTGGATGCCTCAAACCTACAGCCCAAGAGGTGAATGGGTAGACATGGAACAGGTGAAAAGCCACCACTGCCCTGTTGCCCACTCCAGGAGCCAAGGTGTGCCATCACCCAGCCAGATGGGAAGAGAATATTTTAAGTCATCTAGAGATTTGGTGCTGGAGCAGCAGGCACTAATTTGCTGTTAAGGCCCAGAGATGAGTTACAAAGGACCCATGTGAAGACTGCTGGTGCACCACTGCGCCAGAGCAGGAGAGGATGTTTCTGCTGAGGGAAAATGCTGGTCTCCTCTCCATGCAGCCACAGGCAGTGGTGATGGGTTAGTGCTTCCATGGACTCCATCAAGCAGGGACTTGGTGGCCACAGCTCCCCTGTGCCTAGCATGATCTGGGTCCTGGTGAGCCCTTTGGCTGCTGCATGGTGTTTTTCTGACCGACTTGCCATGACTTTTAGATGTTGCGCTTTCGTTTTCTCGGCACCCCCTCAGGGAATCAGTGCTGGGAGAGGAGTGTGATTCGTCAGCAGCTTCCAGTTGATGAACTCAGTGAGGAGCTGAACCCATTTAGCAAATGAATAGAAGGAGCAACAAGAAGCTCTTTTACGGATGTGTTTGTTCTGAAACCTCTTCCTCTCATATTCCTTGTGGGTGACCTCTGGGACACGGAAACCCCATTTGTGGAGGTGGTTTGTCTGCATTTCTAAAGCTTTCCAAGCTCTTCTAGGAAGAGAAATTATCCCTCCACCATAATTTTAGATCTTCTGTGTTTGCCTTCCCTTTTTTTTCCCCCCACACTTGGTAGGACATTTTGCAAGGAAATGGGATTTTCACCGCTTGTTATGCAGCATGTCGTGTCATCTGCTCCTGCTAATTTCTCACTCCCTCATAATCCTCTCCACAGTTGCTTGAGATTTCAGGTGAGCAATGAGCAGCGGGAGCAGATGAATTCCTAAGCAACTGTGAATCTTCAGGGGGAAGTTTTCATGCAACTGCTGGTAATAATAAAACACCAGGCAGGAGAGCTACAGAAGAGTCACGGTGTCTGCAGAGTTGGCTCCATGGAGGCGTGAAGGAAGCAGTTCAGAACATCACCCTAAACCTGCCAATGCCCCTAGTACAGTGCTGGGTGCACAGCCTCACCCCATGTAACATCAGCTGTGCCTTGGGAGCGTGGAAAGGCGTTGGACATGATGCCAGGAGGAGTTTGGGTGCATGGCAACGAGAGCAACCACCATAAGCCCTGCAGGTTTTAGGAGAAGCGAGTGTCAGGGTTGTAACAGCCTGTGTTTGGAGATGTTGTGTTGCAGCAGTGGTGCATTGGAAATGCTTCCACTAGATAAGGTTTGTGGAGGTGGGGGATTTAGGTACTGACATGGCTACTGTGGATTGAACGTGGCAGGAGTCCCCGTAGTGTTCCTGGTAGGCATCCCTGCCAGGAGCAGAGATAAATGAGTGATTCCAAGGCAGGGAGCAGGTAGCTGGGCCATGCAGAAGATCAGTAGAAGAAGATGCCCTGAAGCCCTGATGCTGTGGGTTTTCTGTGCCCCCTCATCCCCTGAGTTCCTGCACTGCTGTGGCTCATCTATGCCATGCCTGTCCTTGCCTTGCAGAGCACGTCCCGACAGCCTGCGCTCGGGTGGATGCCCTGCGCTCCCACGGCTATCCCAGAGAAGCTCTCCGACTAACTGTTGCCATAATCAACACGCTGAGGCTGCAGCAGCAGAGGCAGCTGGAGATATACAAGCATCAGAAGAAAGGTATAAGTGGAGCTATGGGAGAAGTGTCCCACAGAATCTAGCTGGAGTGTCCCAGATGCTTGAGAAAGTCTTCTCCACCTCGGAGAGTAGTGCTGCCCCATCAAGTGGCAGAAGTTGATGGTAGCAGCATTGCATGGGATTACTCACACCTTTGCTTGAGCCTGGGTACCCACGTGCTAAGAGATGCCTGTGGGCTGCAGAAGTGAGGATGTGCTTGTTCCTATTGTCACCGTGCCTGGTTGCCTGCAAGGATTGCACAGGCAGGTGATGCCTGCATGCCAGAGGAGCTGCTTCTCTGCAGAGCTGCAGTAACTGGCTGCGTGTGCTACCTCCACCTTGCATTTGCTGAGTAAATTGTACCAGGAGGCAAGCCCAGTGTTTCTGCTTTTGTGGTTGTGGTGGACAGGGAGCTGGGGTGCGTTACTGCAGTGCTGCTGGTGGCCAGTGATGCCTGGACCTTGCTAGCCCAGCTACCTTCAGGTACTCAAAAGATGGAGCTTTTGAGATTCACTGGCAGCCTTTTGTCCTCTCTAGAGATTTCTGCTGGTGTTTCCAAAACATTGAGGCTACCATTGCAAATGACCTGACTTCCTAAGACTCTGCAGTCCCTCATGTTGTCCTGGAACAGAGGACAAACTGCTGCATCTTATGTGGCCTTAGAGGCACCTTTTTTTGTTGGGTGCCAGCTCCTTCTAATGTGTGTGGCAACATGCATGGTGGTTGCTCTGAGCTGCTTCTTGCCCTCAGGAACTACCATGGCAGAGTTGGCCTTTGAGGTCCCCATGTCCCAGGCCTGTGGTCTCAGAGACTCCTCTGGCTGCAGAACCTGTCTCTCAGTTCCTCACTTTCCCTGTGTTTCTTTTGCAGAGCTGCTGCAGCGAGGAGCAACAACTATCACCAACCTGGAGGGCTGGGTAGGCCACCCTCTGAACCCCATTGGCTGCCTCTTCCTCACCCTGACTGAAGCTTGTAGATTAGAAGAGGAAAATTGCCTTGAAATTTCAGGTACTGAGAGCTTCTCCTGGCTCCTTTCCCAGTGGCTGGGGCTAACCCGAGCCTGCTGAGCAGACCCTGGGTGTGAGTCTGGGCCTCAGGGCTCCTGAGCTCTGACCCTCTCTCTGCCTTTGCAGAGAGCAGCCAGGGCAGAGCCGTGGTGCAGAACAGGGCAGTTAGACCCTGAATTTTCCCAACCTTCAGGGTTTGCAGCCGGAGGAGAGTGGGAGAGTGGCTTAGCAGAGCTGGGCTGAGGCAAGCTAGGCCATGTGAGGGCTGTGGTGTCAGCTCTGCACCCTGTTGCACATGGCTCTCCTGTGTCTCCTAGTGAGAGGAGGAGGAAAGATGAAGCCCATATCTTCTCTAAGGAGCTATTAACCATGATGTTTGTTAACGAGTGGACTCACTGATGTTGAAGGTCTTTTCCAACTTGAATGATTCTGTGGTTCTGTTGTCTCTGGGTAACTGAAGGCAGGCAGCAAGGGAAGCGTGAGCCTTTGTTCTGAAGCTGGGAGGCTTTTCTCTCTGCTGTGGTTCTGCCACTTAGGAAGGTTTTTCTAACCCTGCTGTATCTCTTCCCTCTTCTTCCAGACGCTGGGGATGCCAAACCCCCAGTGTATCAACACGTGCCCGTCGCAACCGGCAGCCAAGACAGTGGCGAGTCCTACCTGTCACTGGCCTTGGAGGTGGCCCTGATGGGGATGGGTCAGCAGAGAGTGATGCCTGAAGGTCTCTATGCCCAGGACAAGGTGTGTCGCAACGAGGAGCAGATCATTGCCCGGCTGCAGGACCTGGAGCTGGACCCGGTGCTGGTGCAGACCCTGCGGAAGCAATGCATCTTGCTGCTGGAAGGTGAGGGCTTGGTCCATCTAGCTGGCTTCTGTGTATTAGCTGAGTGTTGGTAAAGTCTCCTGGGTACGTTTTCCAAGGTTTACGCCTGGCTGACCCCGTCCTTGCTTCTTCCTCTGTGCTGCTGAGTCTGTAGGATGCCTGCTCTGCCCCATCATCTGGCAAAGCGAGGGTTGCAGACATCCCTGGAGCGAGACTGCCTCAGAGGCATTACAGAGAGGGATGCTAAGCACCTGGCCTCAGTTTCTAAGGGATTTTAACCAGAAAGGATTCTCAGGAAAGGAAAGAGCAGCCAGCCCTTTGCCCTGGAGTAACTTGAGTTCCTTGAGTAAGGCACCAGGGAGCTGCTGAGCGCGTCCTCACAGCTTCGGGATGGTGCAAACCCCAGCCACAAATCCTGCCATGCTAATTATGGCTGATGGGCTCTGTGCTTCCACCTAGGTGGTCCCTTCAGCGGCCTGGGAGAAGTCATCCACCGTGAGAGCGTCCCCATGCACACCTTTGCCAAATACCTGTTCTCTGCCCTGCTGCCCCACGATGCAGACCTGGCGTACAAGCTGGCTTTGCGGGCCATGAGGTTGGTGCATGTGTTACTCTGTCTCTGCCCCCCGTTTTGCCTCGGGAGCCTGGGATCTTGTGCATAAACTCCTGCTCTCCTTTTGGGTGATTCCTGGTTTACAGCCCCATCTGTAGGGATCTGCACGGGCCTGGTGATGTTTACTGGTGCAGCTCTCTGCCCAGCCCCTCGCCCCAGGCAGCTGGAGCAGGTCTCAGGCAGGCGTGGTGCTGTCATCTGCCTTCTGTCTACCAGGCCGTGGACACCCTGCAGCTCTCTGTGCCCACAGGAAGGTCTGTTAGCCTGGCACAGATGGGCAGAGGATTGGGCCGCAGGATGCTGCAGAGCCAAGTGGAGAACACAGTTGCATTCTGTTCTCCCTGGGACCAAGGACACAGCTGATGCCAAGGGCTGCCCCATCTCCCTCGGTGCATGACACACCTCAATCTCCAGCCTGTGTACTGCAGTTTCTTGGCAGAGACTGGATGGGTCTTGAAAAGGCTTGAATTTCCCAGCCGAATCAATGCTTGAAGGACCATTAGCCCCAGAGCATCCCAGTGCCCTCTCTCTCTGACACCATGTTCCTCGCACATTCCCTTGGTGAAATGAGCCATCTGTCCCCAAGGCCCAAGGAGGCTGTGAAATCTCCCTGTCCTGGGAAGAGCTGCTTAGGAGGAGAGCCAGACCTAACTGAGCAGCCTCTGCAGTGCATGAGGACACCATGCTCCACCCAGACCAAAGACCTCCAGCCACTTGAGCAGGAATGGGACTGGCTGCCCGGAGGTGCATGTTGCTCCTTCACTGTGCCTGTCCCCTGCTCCCAACTGAGAGCCCCTATCTCAGGGTGTCCATGGCCTAGGCTGGGCTTCTGCTGCCCCATGGGTACCCCAAGCCTGTGAGTGAGGCAAGCAGAGACAGCTAGATGCTCTCCCAAATCTGGGGGGACAGTTTCCCTTCTGCGTGCCTCAGCTGACCATCGAGTTAGTGACACCAGCACCAACCCGGGGGTTTAAGAGCCAGCATTGTCACCATGGCTGGCAACACCACTCCTGCTCCCCTTCCTTAAGCTTCCTTCTCGCCTGGGTGTTCTAGACTTGTTGATATCCCCCCAAAAGCAGGTAACCCAAACTGGCTGCAGAGGGCCTGGGGAGAAGTGCCACTGCTGCTGATCGTACCCGGCTGTTCTAAGAAGAACCAGATGATGGAGCCAGGAGTTCTGCCGGGGGCTCTGACATGAAAGGAGCTGGGGAGGGAGGAGGGATTTGTCTTGCTTTGGGGTTTTATTTCTTTCTGAGGCTTGTGCTTTTCCTTACAAGTTTATAAATCACTTCATGGATCATTCTCCTCCTTTCAAGTTGGTCTCGGATTGATCCCTGTGCCCATGTGTTGAGCACACAGCGCCGGAGCCCCCACACGTGCGCGGCAGCAGGACGGGACGCTTTCAAAGGCAGCAGGGCGGGCAGCTGTGTGCAGGCAGAGCCCCTGCCTCAGTGAGAGCAGGGCCATGCTGGAGCTGGCTTACCCCTCTGACCTTGCCTCCTCTTCGTTTGCCCTTCAGATTGCCCGTCCTGGAGACCACAGCACCGTCGGGCGACGTGACTCACCCCCATCACCTGGTGTCGGTGGTGCCCAGCCGGTACCCGCGCTGGTTCACCCTGGGGCACCTGGAGTCACAGCAGTGCGAGCTGGCCTCCACCATGCTCACAGCAGCCAAAGGTTGGTGTGGGAGAAGCTCTGGCACGGGGGGTGATGGTGTGATACTGCACAAGAGCATCAAAGAGAGAAGAGGGAGCTCCTGTTTCTGCTCCCTGGAGCATTGGTGTCTCGCTGGCAGCCTGCCATGGGCAGGGTACAGTGAGCTGGCCTTGGAGCAGCCCTCTAGAATCTGGGAACTCAGGGGCTCTTGTCCCAGAGGGCCCCAAGGCTTGTGGTCAGGTAGAGTGAGACAGGAGGTTCCCAGGAGGTTCAGGCAACTGCCAAGCACAGTGCTGTGGATCCTGGACAATGCCCCTGGGTGATGCTGGACCTGCCCTGCTGCCCAGCTTGCCCTGCTAGGTGTGTTGTGGGTTCGTGCCACGGTTTAGTTTGAAGCTGCTTGTCCTTTTGTCTCTGCTTTACCTCATCCTGCCCTGTGGTGACAATCTTGCATAGGCTGTAGGAGGGAGAAGACCTCCCTGTGCACCAAACCATGTGTGGCTGTTGGTTGAGCTGAAGATGGGGATGGCTGTGCTGGGGGAGAGACCAGGGTCCCAACCACGGGGAGGGCTCATAAAACATCTCCTCACGGGTCTCTCAGCCCTCTTCAGCTCCTGCCCAGGCACAATGATGAAGGCAAGCACAGGGGTTTTTCATTAAACATCCCTCTGTCCAGAAGCCAACCCCCCTGGGACAGCAAGTGCCTTGTGCTCTGTGAGAGCTGATGAGATGAGTGGTTGGTGCTGCCCCCACAGGCTGCCCAAGCCTCCAGCCCCCAGCACTGCCAGCCTAATGGGGAAGGTAAATGAGTCTTCAGAAAGCTCCAGCCTCACTGCCTCAGCAGCCTCTTCTCTCCTTCCAGCCCTCCTCTTCTTGGCTGCTTTCCCTGTGCCTTGCTGGGCCCTAAAGGAAAGCTGGTACCTGGCTTATCCTTCCAGCCCTCAATGGGGATGAGGTTTTGATGCTGGGGGTTTAGGATCATGGATGGTCCCACCTTCCCCACCCTGGAGTGTTCCCCCACTGCAGCACGTCCCCGATGGCATCCCACATCCTCGCAGCCCCTCTCGCCTGTGCCCCCACCGGCTGCCTGGGGAGGTTTGGGTTTTGGTGGCAGTGCCAGCAGCTGCTCTGTGTGGCAGGCAGTATCTGTAGCTATTAGTCACCTGAGATATCTCTATGCCCAGGTGCAGCATTAGGTTTTTCATGCTGCTGGGCATGACTTGGTTTATTTCGCGTGAGCTTCGTCTGCTCAGTTTACAACGACGGGAGTAGAAACATGAACCTGGAACAAAGCAGAGGCATCTGATGTGGCATGTTGGCACGTCTGGTCTGCACCCACGCCAAAGGTCCCTCTCCCCGCTCTGTGTCCCACAGAGGCTGACAGGAGGATTTTCTTAAGCCAGTTGCAGGCTTGTGATATTAATACCATCCCACAGTTCCATTGTGTATCTTTCTAGCACCTATGGCCCCCTGTGGCAGGAGACCCACAGCATCACTGGGTGTTGTGCCAGGAACCCCTTTCTTTGGTGGGTATCTCAGTGTGTCTCAGCCTGGCCTGGGACATCTGGGACCAAGCCACAGTGAGACTGGATGACCCTTTGTTAGCGTTGCAGGAGGAAGGGGCTTACCGAGCAAGACAATATGTGTGCAGGAAACGGCTTTTCTTCATCTTCTTAATGTTCCTAAATGAAGACTGAGCTTCTTGCAGCCGTTCAGCGCTGGGCATCTCTCCAAACTCCTCTTTCTTTGAGAAGTCTCTGCCTGACAGTTGTCAAACTTGAGCCCAGGGTAGAACATGCAGGTGCTTGGAGGTGGCTGCTCCAGGATGTGTCTGGGATCACTCAGGGGCTGTTTGTCCTCTCTGTGAGAGAACGATCTCGAGCAAGGATGGGTGCTGCAGGATGTGTCACCTCGTGGGGAAGCTGCCTCATTTTGCTGCTGGACTGCAGGGACTGACCCAGCATCCCTGTGTGTCCCTCCACGTGCGTGTCCAGAGGATCTGGCTGTGCTGTAAGGGACTGTTCACCACCTGGCACAGGCAGGAGATGGGGGCTCAAGGGCAAGGTGGGGGGAGGCCGAGCCATCTGACCTTTCTTACCTGCACCCAGGGGACATGCTGCGCCTACGCACGGTGCTGGAGGCCATCCAGAAGAACATCCACTCCTCCTCCTTGATCTTTAAGCTGGCCCAGGATGCGTTCAAGATCGCCACGCCAGCCGACAGCAACTCGGACACGACGCTGCTCAACGTGGCGCTGGAGCTGGGGCTGCAGGTACGGGATGGTGCTGGGCCTTTGTGCCCCACGCGCTGTGGCGGTGCTGCTGGTGTGATGATCTTCCACCAAGCAGGCTGCACCCCATGGAGGGAGAAAATTCAGCCCGCCACGGTCCTGAGCAGGGGAACTCAGCCCTGTGCCCACTGTGGTTTGGGTGGAGGCGAGGCAGTGCCAGGGAGCCTGTAGCCAGCCGGGCTGGGGGGATTTCTGGGGAGCAGCGCTGTGCTGGGTGGCCTCATTGGAGCCCTGTGGGGCCGCTGGTCACCCCGAGTTTGCTTCGCAGGTGATGCGCATGACGCTGTCCACCCTCAACTGGCGGCGGCGGGAGATGGTGAGGTGGCTGGTGACCTGCGCTACCGAAGTGGGTGAGTACCTCGCCATGCTAGGGGGAGCAGGGTGGGCACGCAGATCCCAGGGTCGCTGGTAGCCCTGCACATCTGAGCTCTCCTGGGTCTCCCATTTCTTCCTACGTAACTGGGTATACCTCAGAGTACCAGCTGGCAGGGCTCTGGCCACAGCAGTGGCCGGCTTTGAGACAGGGACAAGTGCCCTATAGCGGGGGCAGGCCGGCAGCGTTTGCTGTGCCCTGCAGCGTGGCAGCACAGGGGAGCCTCTGCCTGTCCCACTCTGCCCTGTCCCTGTCGGGGCAAAGGCAGCGGCTCAGCACTGCCGTGGGCGGGCTTTGCCCTGGCTCTGGGTAGCCGGGAACTGGGAGCAGCCCTGTGATCCAAGCCAGGCTCTAGGGCTGTGCCGTGACGCCGGTGTTTTCTTGCAGGGGTGAGGGCCCTGGTGAGTATCCTGCAGAGCTGGTACTCGCTGTTCACTCCCACGGAAGCCACCAGCATCGTGGCAGCCACGGTGATGTCCCACAACACCATCCTGCGCCTGAGCCTGGACTACCCGCAGCGGGAAGAGCTGGCCAGCTGTGCCCGCACCCTGGCCCTGCAGTGCGCCATGAAGGACCCGCAGAACTGCGCCCTGTCCGCCCTCACCCTCTGCGAGAAGGACCACATCGCCTTCGAGACCGCCTACCAGATCGTCATCGACGCCGCCTCCACCGGCATGACCTACACGCAGCTCTTCACCATCGCCCGCTACATGGAGCACCGGGGCTACCCTCTCCGGGCCTTCAAGTTGGCCTCGTTGGCCATGACACACCTCAACCTGGCCTACAACCAGGACACGCACCCGGCCATCAACGACGTGCTCTGGGCATGCGCTTTGAGCCACTCCCTGGGTAAAAACGAGCTGGCGGCCATCATCCCGCTGGTGGTGAAGAGCGTGCACTGCGCCACGGTGCTCTCGGACATCCTTCGCCGCTGCACCATGACGGCCCCGGGGCTGGCTGGCATCCCCGGCCGCAGGAACTCGGGGAAGCTGATGTCCACCGACAAAGCCCCTCTGCGGCAGCTGCTGGACGCGACGATAAGCGCCTACATCAACACCACCCACTCCCGGCTCACCCACATCAGCCCGCGGCACTACGGGGAGTTCATCGAGTTCCTCAGCAAGGCCAGGGAGACCTTCCTCTTGGCGCAGGACGGGCACATACAGTTCGCCCAGTTCATTGACAATCTCAAACAAATCTACAAAGGCAAGAAAAAACTGATGCTGCTGGTGCGGGAGCGGTTTGGGTGAGCCCCGGCCACGGCGCGGGGACTCGGGAGAGAAGAAAGAAGGAAAGCGGAGATGGCCTTTCCCCTCCCTCCATCGGCAGAGGCTGCTCTCTTCTGGTCTTCTGTTTCTTTTTTGTTTGTTTGTTTGTTTTCTTTCTTGGTTTTTTTTTTTTTTTTGGGTTGTTTTTTTAATATTTTATTGGTTTTCTTCTTCCTTGGATCGAACCGTTTCACACGCTGAGAGGATCCAGAGATTCCTTGGGCACAAAACCAAAAGGCAAAAAACCACAAGGAGGGGGAGTGGGGTTAAAAAAAAGGATGGTTTCGTTCAGCCCCACACAAACCTCCCCCCACCTCCATCCCCTCCACTCCCCCCCTCCCCGCCACCTCTCCCTGCCCTCCCTCGCCAATACCAAAAGCTCACCTGGAAATCTTAATACCTCTTTTATTTCCCGAAGGAAGCGGTCGCTGGAGGGGACACGCGAAAGGTCGCAGAGTGCAAAACAAAACAAAACCAACTAAACAAAACCCACACAAACCTTTTACAAACAGGAAAAAAATATGAAGAGAAAGAGGCGAGCTGTGCCACCACAAACCTCACACGCCACCCACCCCCCACCCCCAAAAAAAAACCCACACAAAGCAAAGCTGGCTCTTGCCCAGAGCGCTTCTCCCGCCCGCCCGAGACATGCAAAACTCCTCTGTTGGTGAAGATGCTTCAATGAAAAAAAAACCAAGTTAAAGTAACTGTTCTCAGGGATTGCTTACTAAAAGTAACACAGAAAAAAAAAAAAAAGAGACAAAAAAAAGAGACAAAGCATTTATGATACTGTAAATACTATAGTATATGTGTCAATTATTAAATTGTAAAGTTATAATTATTTATAATTCTGTCTTTCATTTGGGGGATACTTGAAATTGTCGTGGGCTGGGGGAGGGGCGATTGTTTTTATTCTTGCTGTTGTTATTATTATTATTATTGTTATTATTATAACTATTATTTAAACAAAAAACAACAACAACAAAAAACCACACGAAAGGAAACCACAGACACACGGGAAAAAAAAAAACAAAACCAAGAGGAGGAGGCACGCGAACGATTCTCAGGTTCCCACGGCATCGTTTAGCAGCGAGAAGGGTGCGGGGGGAGGCAAATCGTCCGCTCGGCTCGCAGCCCCAGCATGGACGAACGGACGGATGGACGGACGGCAGGAGGAGCGGCAGCTCAGCGCCGGAGGACAGCGAAGGAAGGGACTTGGGGTGACACTCGCTTGGGCGCATGGGGAGGAAGAAGAGGGATGAGATGGAGCCCATCGCCTTGGCCAGCGCTGGCTCCGGTGCAGCGCGGTGCCCGGGTGGGTGCAGGGCTCTGGGGGAAGGGAGCAGGGGCAGCCCTGCACCGCTGCTCTCCCTGGCCCCGTGGCGCAACCGCCCGCTCGGCTTGTCCCGGCTCGGCTCGGCTCGGCTCGGCTCGGCCCTCCCGGCACCCGCTCAGACTCTCCAGCCCCGCGCCGGTGGCTCTTCGGTTTCAATTCATTTCTTTGCCAGCGGGTTGGGAGGGCTGGGGAGGGGGAAGGGCAGGGCTGGTCTGGATGGTGACTTGTAGTTAGAGAATGTGGGCTAGTTATCTGCTGTCTGGTTCGACGTTGAGTTTATTCTTTGGCAAGTGACTTGTGTCCGCGCTCCGGCCAGGAAAGCGACTGTACCGGCTCTGCGTCGCCGCCGGACCAGCGGCCTTCAGCCAGGCTGTTTCTCTCCTTTTTGTTTTTTCCCCCCCTTCCCTCTTTTTTTTTTTTCCTTTCGGTTGTTTTTGGTTTCTTTCTGCGTGCGTGTGTGTATGTGTGTGTGCCACCTCTTCATCTGATGTTTAATAATAAAAGGGATGAACGTTACCACCTGTGGCTTTGCCGCCTGTCTCTGAAGTCGGAGCGGTCGCTGCGCTTGGCTGGGCAGTGATGGAAGCAGGGCAGAGCGAGCTCACTGTTGTACCCAGCTCCTGCACCCCCGAGCAAGGGGATGGAGCAGCAGCAGGCACCCTGCCCACCCTGCTGCCACCGCTCCATCCGTGCTGGAGCCGGCCTGGGCTCCAGTGAGTGCGCTGCAGTGTGGGATGGCGTGGGCACAGAGTCACAGCACAGGTTCCTGCTGGCACCCTGTGCTGCTTTCTGCAGACTTGTCCCCGAGGATCAGAGGAGATGTGTGTCGAGGAGAGATCTCCAGGACCAGTGGGATGGTTCCCAAAGAGGCTCTGGCAGCTAGAGGAGGGTAGTGCTGGAGCCAGGATGCCTCTGCCACACAGCACGGGCAGGGTGCTTGTGGTGGGAGTGTTTGGAGGGCTCCTGCCCTGTGGCTGGCTGTCCCCCAGCTGAGTCCTGCCAGGTTTCCCACCCACTGGGGGAGGCCCTGGGTTAATGGCACGGTCCCCATTCCCACCTGAGCAGGACCCTGAGCCTGTGGCAGGGGTGGGCCAGCCTCAGGCAGCCCCTCTTCCCCTGCAGCTCTGAGCGCGTTCGTGCTGCCAGGAGATGCCTGTTGTGCTCTGTGCTCACACAAACCCTTGGCACCACACTGTGCAGCCTGGCAGGGAGAGGCATCCCCATTTCCCCACTCTGACCTGCAGGATGGGCTCAGGGGCTCACCCTGGCCTCACACACCCCACTGCCAGGCTGCCACCGCTGCCCCGTCTCCTCCAGGGCCAGCCAGTTCCCAGCCCCCCCAGCCAGAGCCACGCGGCTGCTGTAGACAAGGTGCCAGTTTAATGCTGCAGCCCAGCCTGGAGCAAGCCCCGTGCCAACACACCGCTTTGGGGGTGACTGTGCCCGAACCAGAGTCCTGTCCCCAAGCCCTCAGGGCTCAGCTGTGCTTGTTGATGTGGCGGGAATGAGCGTGCACAGCCTCCACGAAGGCACCCACGTGCTCGGGGTCCATGTCGGGGTAGAGGCCGTGGCCCAGGTTGGCGATGTAGCGTTGCGTCCCGAAACCTTCCAGCATTTTCTTCACCAGCTCGCCAATCTTCTCCTGCAAGCACAGTGGGAAGCCATCAGGTACATCAGCTCCCAGCCAGCCTGGGGAACGCTGGGACACGAGCCAGCGCTGGCGGTCGGGAAACTGAGGCAGGAGGCCTTTAAACACAGGCTGGACCCAGTCCCCGTTGCGGACTGCAGCTCACCTTGGGTGCGTAGAGAGCGCAGGGATCCAGGTTCCCTTGCAGGGTGACATCCTTCCCTATCTGTGCACTGCAGCAGGGAGGAAAGTGGTGAGTTGTATGTGGTGCAGAGGCTGCAGGGCACACGGGATCCCTCGGGGAAGCCCCTGATTGCTGTGAGCTCCACGAAGCACAGGGGGCCCAGCTGTCCCCGCCTCTGGAGCCAAAACCTCCAGGCCTAGGATGGCTCAATGCAGAGGAACAGGTCAGAGGACCCAGCCTGGGGTGCTGCCCAGGCACCCGAGCGCTCTGCCAAACTCTTACCGAGCTTCCTGGGGCCGGATGGTCCAGTCGAGACCAACCACCTCGTAGCCAGCCTGGGCCAGGTCGCGTAGAGCGTAGTGCGCGTCCTTCGCAAAGACGATCTGGAGAGGGAGGAGACGGGCAACAACTTGGGTCAGGCCCCTCTCCACCAGTCAGACTGCGGGACCAGACCCCGTGCCAGGGTCATTTCAGGCAGCCTCCACTCACCATGGGCACCAGGGGCAGCGCCTCCTCCTTCAGTTTGCTCTTGACAGCCTGGGCGATGTCTCTGATGTAAGGCAGGGCGAACTCCTGGAACTGCTCCGGGCCCAGGTGCCCTGCGTGGGACTCGAACAGCTGGAGCGCCTGCCGGGGACACGGTGCTGGGAGACACATGGACCCTCTCCTCTCCCCTCCCTGCTCCTAGTCGCTGCCTGGCCCTGTCCCCACGGCCCCGGGACACACCTGCGCTCCAGCAGCCACCTGCCCCACCAGGTAGTCGGTGACGACATCGGCCAGCAGCCGCAGCAGGCGGTGGCTGGCCTCGGGGTGCCGGTACAGCCAGCTCTTGGCCTTGGACATTGTAGAGGAGCCGCCACCTTCAATCATGTAGGACATGAGCGTCCACTGCAGGAGAGGAGAGGAGTGGAGTGAGGAGGGTGATGGGAGAAGAGGAAGACGCGCAGGGCCGGTCACGGTGCTGAAGGGTAAAACCTGCAGGCAGCCCAGAGCCTGGGGTACAGCCTGTGACACCCCCACCTCTACTACCCCACAGCTCGGAAGGGTGTCACGGCCAGAGCGAGCAGAGAAGCGCAGCCGTGAGGCCGGGACTCACGGGCGCCCCGGAGAAGCCGATGAGCGGCACCCTGCCCTCCAGGCTGTGGCGTGTCAGCGTGATGGCCTGGAACACGTAACCCAGCTCCGCCGTCACGTCCACCTTCTGGCGCAGCTTCAGCAGATCCTCCACCTCCTTCAGAGGCTCCGTGAACGTGGGTCCTTTGCCGGGGACCATGACAACCTCCATTCCCAGCGCCTAAGGACCGGGCAGAATGGAAGAGGCGGCGATGGGGTGGCCCCAAACCCAGCCCCCGTTCCCAGCTGCTGCTCCCCACCGGGGCTCTCACCTGCGGCACCACCAAGATGTCAGAGAAGATGATGGCAGCATCCAGGGGGAATCGTCTGAGTGGCTGCGGAGGGGAAGAAGCAGTGTCACGGAGGGCCAAGGATCACCTCCCCACTAAGGGCCTGGATGAACACGTGGAGCAATGGAGTCTCCAAAGACAACACGACTTGTACGCAACCCATCCCCTCCTGAGCAGGGAAGAAGAGACTCACAGCTCTTCCCCCCTCGCCCACTCACCTGCAGCGTCAGCTCACAGCACAGCTTGGGGCTTCGGCAAGTGGCAAAGAAATCCTGCGCTGCCCGGGTCTCCCGAAACTCTGTGAGGGACCAGCCTGAGCGTCACGGGGTGCACAGCAGCCCCCTCTCGCCATCCCCCCCTTGCCCCGCACGCCCCAGCCTGCTCACCGGGCAGGTAGCGTCCCGCCTGCCGCATGCACCACACCGGCGTGTGCTCCGTCTCCTCCCCGCGTGCCGCTCGCAGGAACGTGTCGTTCTTCAGCTTGGGGAAGCCCTTGGGGCTGCAGATGAACGAGCAGATATGGATTGTTACCCGCCAGGCATCTGCTGGCCCTGCCAAACCCCCACGGCCGGGGGCAGGCGTTGCCAAGGCTTCCCCGGCCGGTGGCTGCAGGGAAGGGCTCGCGCTCGGCTGCCACAGACGTGACAAACGCTGCCCAGGGCCTCTCCCTGCTCGGGATCGTGGAGCCCTCCCTGGGGAGAGGCGATGCCGGGCCACGGGCCCCGTGAGATTAAGTTATCAGAGCCAGCAGTTGCTCCCGCTTGGAGAGATTTGGGGCCAGCATCCCGGCCCCTATCTCTGCCTTGCAGCTCCCAGAGCCCCAGGTGGCAGCCACACGGCTCAGGCTTCCCACCCCCAGCCCGTGCCATCACTGCCCGGGGGCTGCTGCAGCCCGACCTGCCCCAGGCAAGGGGCAACCACGCGGGACGGCCAGGACTGTCCTGCTGCGAGGACAAAGTCCCCAACAACCCCTGTGTAGGACCAGTGACTTCACTGCCACACCAGCGGCCCTGCTGATCCATCATCCCAGTGCGGGGTCAGTACTCCCAGTGCCTCATCAGCGTGGGATCAGCCCCCCCAGCATCTCACCAGTGACCCCAGGGCAAGGCTCTTGTGTCAGCACCATCTCCCCAGGGCCACCCCAGTGTCTCCCATGCAAGACTCCAGCACCAGAGCCACATCCCCGGGGCCACCCCAGTGTCCCCAGCACAGGACCCCAGTGTCAGATCGCTGCTCCCGAGGCCACCCCAGTGTCCCCAGCACAGGACCCCAGTGTCAGATCGTCACTCCCGGGACCACCCCAGTGTCCCCAGCACAGGACCCCAGTGTCAGATCATCACTCCCGGGACCACCCCAGTGCCCCCAGCACAGGATCCCAGTGTCAGATCGCTGCTCCCAAGGCCACCCCAGTGCCCCCAGCACAGGACCCCAGTGTCAGATCGCTGCTCCTGAGGCCACCCCAGTGCCCGCAGCACAGGACCCCAGTGTCAGATCGCTGCTCCTGAGGCCACCCCAGTGTCCCCAGTACAGGACCCCAGTGTCAGATCGCTGCTCCCAGGGCCACCCCAGTGTCCCCAGTACAGGACCCCAGTGTCAGATCATCACTCCCGGGACCACCCCAGTGTCCCCAACACAGGACCCCAGTGTCCCCAGTACAGCACCCCAGTGTCACATCGCTGCTCCGGGGCCACCCCAGTGTCCCCAGCACAGCACCCCAGTGTCACATCACCGCTCCCGGGGCCACCCCGTGCCCCCCGTGCAGACAGCGCTGCGTGCGCGCGCCGTCCTCTCTCCTCCCCGCCCCGCCGCCCGCTTATCCGTACGCCGCCATCTTGCCCCGCACGTCGCCGTTCCGTACGCCGCGCGGGGAGCCGCCATCTTGCTCTACGTCCGCCGCGGAGGGCGCCGCCATCTTGCCCGTCCTACGGGGCGGGGTTTGCCGTAAACCCCCCGAGCGGCGACCCCGCGAGCGCGCCGGGGCTCGGCCGCTGCCTCCTGGTCGCGGGTCCCCTCCCCCCCCCCTCCTCCATCGGGGCGGCGATGCGCGCGGGCGGCGAAGCCCCGCACCAGGTGCTGGGCCGGCTGCGGTTCCTGCTGCAGTGCAGCGAGTGCTTCCGCCGCTCCCGGGCGCTGCCCGCCGCGCTGTGCTACGTGCCGCGGGAGGTGCAGTACAAGATCTGCAAGGACCCCACCGCCGCTGCCGCTGCCGCCGCTGCCCGCAGCCTGCTCAGCGTGTGGGACAGCCCGGGGCCGGCGCGGGGAGGCAAGCGGGCGGTGCGGACCACCATCGAGCTGCGCAAGGGCGGCTGCCTCCGCGCTACCGGCGAGGAGTACTGCAACGGCGCCGGGCTCTGGGTCAAGCTCAGCAAGGTACCGGGAGGAAGGGGGGATGGAAGGGAAGGGGGGAGGCTGCCGTCGGGCTGCCCAGCCGTGCGCTGATGGAGCCGCCCGCCCCGCAGGAGCAGCTGGAGGAGTACCGGAGCGGCTGCGAGCTGGACGAGGGCTGGGTGCTGGTGTGCAAGCACGCCGACGGCGGGGACCGCCTGGTGCCGGTGGACTCCACGGAGCGCATCCAGCGGCAGCAGCAGCTCTTCGGGGTGGACTACAAACCCGTCATCAGGTGCGGGGACGTCGCTCTCTGCCTCTCGTCCGCCGGCTCCCCGGCGAGGTTCTGCGCCGGCATTCCCCCAGGCTCAGTGCCCCGGACCCGCAGCCGCCTCTGTGCGTCCCCGCAGCCGCCTCTGTGCGTCCCCGCAGCCGCCGCTGTGCGTCCCCGCAGCCGCCTCTGTGCATCCCCGCAGCCGCCTCTGTGCATCCCCGCAGCCGCCGCTGTGCGTCCCCGCAGCCGCCTCTGTGCATCCCCGCAGCCGCCGCTGTGCATCCCCGCAGCCGCCGCTGTGCATCCCCGCAGCCGCCGCTGTGCATCCCCGCAGCCGCCGCTGTGCGTCCCCGCAGCCGCCGCTGTGCGTCCCCGCAGCCGCCGCTGTGCGTCCCCGCAGCCGCCGCTGTGCGTCCCCGCAGCCGTCGCTGTGCGTCCCCGCAGCCGTCGCTGTGCGTCCCCGCAGCCGTCGCTGTGCGTCCCCGCAGCCGTCGCTGTGCATCCCCGCAGCCGTCGCTGCCCCGGCCCCGCCTGGCCGCCCCCTCTGTGGGAGTGAGACAGGAGGGATGCCAGATATGGAGGGAAAGGGCTGTGGGTCGGTCACGGTGCTTGTCACCTGCAGGGTGTGGGCTAGAAGGAACAGAGATGGTTGGAAAGGAAAAGGTAGCCGGCAAGTTGATGGGGCTTTAAACTCAGATCTTGCTTCCAGCGGGTCCTCGACCATCAGCTCCTCTTGTCCCCTGGGGTTTTCTCACGCTTCCCCTTCTCTGGGCTGTTTCAGATGGGAGCAGGTGGTGGATCTGACGTACTCGCTGCGCCTCGGAGCGAAGCCCAAGCCCATGGAGCAGGACGAGGCCGCAGTTGAGAAGCTTCGGTATGAGCTGTTTCCCGGCTTCTGCTACACTTGGGTGCAAGCCACTGCCTGTCCCTGGCTGCTCAGACAGCTGTCTCCTGCAGACGGTGGGGAGAGGGGCAAAGACAGGCAGCGGGGAGCAGCTCTGCTCCGCACAGTCTTGTCCTAGATAAGCCCGCACAAAGCAGGGCAAGACCAAGGCAATCAGGATGTGGACCTGCCTTCCCTGACCTGTTAGCCTGCCTGCCTGCCTGCCTCTGGCTCTCCAGACCCATTAATCCCATTTCCCTGGCAGGTTTGTGCCCCCAACGTGGACTTACGAGTGTGACGAAGACCTGGTGCATTTCCTCTACGATCACATCGGGAAGGAGGATGAGAACTTGGGCAGCGTCAAGCAATACGTGGACAGCATCGACGTCTCGTCCTATACGGTGGGCTAAAGGCTGTGTCAGCCCCACTGTGCCATGGGGCTGGGGAGCGTGGATTGTGCTTGGTGTGCTGCTCTGAGCTGGGTTGCGTTTGGGGATGTGGAGGGATGCTTGGGAAGCGTATTGTGGCCCCAGGAAGGGCTGTGAGTTGAGAAGCAAATGCTAATATTAGCTGCTGAGCTGATTTTAGGGAGGGTTTGATACTCTGTACTCTGTGTGTGACCCCAGAGCACCTTGGAAGGGCCAGCCCCAGTGTCCTCTACGTTCTGTATTCCCTGCATCTACCCACAGGCCATCAAAGGAAACACACCAGCGTGACACCGTCTGTCTCTTAAGATTAAGAGAGTGACCACTCATTCTACCCCCATCTGATCTTCCTTTTGTTCACTGCCCTCTTCCAGGAGGACTTCAACGTGTCATGCTTGACCGACAGCCATGCCGACACGTACTGGGAGAGTGATGGGTCCCAGGGCCAGCACTGGGTGCGACTCAACATGAAGAAAGGCACCATTGTCAAGTGAGGCACCTTTCCTCTGCAGCCCACATTCACTGCATGAGTCCATCGTGGCCTAAAATTTGCCCTGCCCCTCAGCCCTTGCTCTGGGTTCAGAGGGGCCCTTAACATTGTCACAGGTAGCCAGGGATCCCAGCGCCCGGCTGCGTGTGCTTGATAACACATATGACCAGTCAGTGAGAGGGAGCAGCAATGGGTGTTCACATGTAGTTTCCTTCTCCTCATTCCATGCTTCCTTTTGCAGGAAGCTGCTGCTGACAGTGGATACCACTGATGAGAACTTCATGCCCAAGCGGGTTGCCGTGTACGGGGGCGAGGGGGACAACCTGAAGAAGCTGAACGACGTCGGCATTGACGAGTGAGTGGATGGAACTGGAGAGGGGACTGTGGCCCTTGCAGGGACCAAAGGTGATGGACACCCTAACCCTAAGCAATTGTGCCAGCAGCAGCCTTACTGAAGAGGCCCAGTGCCTCAGGACAAGTATTTTCCCCCTCTGAGGTGTGGGTTCACTGTGTCTGCAATGGCAGACAGCACAGCCATCAGGGCTCTCATCCAGCGGCGGCACATGTTGGGATCACATCACCTGGACCTGGGGCACCAGCAGGTTCAGGCATTCACCACAGACCTGGCTTTGGGTTTGTGACACAGGCTTCCATTTCAAGAGATGCAAAACACACTTCCCTTACAAGCAGACAAGTGGCTTTTGGCAGGATGGGCCAGGGGAAGGGCTCTGCAGCTCTCGTCTGTGCTGTGTTTGCAGGAGCTACATTGGGGACGTGTGCGTCCTTGAGGACATGACAACACACCTGCCTGTCATCGAGATCCGGATTGTGGAGTGCAGAGGTAGGGCTGGGGCTCAACGGCCACCTGCATAATGCATCTGTAAGACACTGCACACTAAGAGTTTGTTCCTGTGGCTTGTGCTTCTTGGCCCTGTTTAAAATGAGATGCAGAAGATGGGAAGCTCCGGGAGGGTTGCAGGCTCTCAGCTTTCATTCTGGCTTTGCCTTCAGTTATGGCTTCTTTTCTCTTCTGTAAATGCCCCTGTTCCTCTTCAGGGAGATGTTTCAGGCTCTCAGTGCCCAGCCCAGAGGTGATGGAGCTGGTTGTGTTCCTAGTACTTTTACTTCCACACCTCCCATGCTGGAAGACTTACTTTCCCGTGGTCTTAGCGCATCATCCCTTGTCTTCCTTGGCAGATGATGGGATCGATGTTCGCCTCCGAGGCATCAAAATCAAATCCTCTCGACAGAGGGACTTGGGGCTCAGTGCTGACATGTTCCAGCTGCCCAATTTAGTGCGCTACCCCCGCCTGGAAGGGACAGACCCCGACCTGCTGTACCGACGGGCCGTGCTCATTCAAAGGTACCGCTGGGAGAGGGGCAAAGTGGGATGGCGCTGCCTGCAGGGATTGGTGCCATCTCCAGCATGGGTGTGACTGGAAGCTGTAAAGCCTGTCACTCCCCTTGGGATGGGTATCCTGCAGCCTGGAGGAAATAGAGTTGTTTGGGAACACAGTGGATTCTCTGGGGTAACTCCCCTGTGCTTGCAGAGGAAATTGTGTCCAGGGGTGTCTGGTCTGGAGTAGCCTGGTCCAGACCCCCGTCCCTTCTGTGTCACAATACCTTCTTCTTTGGGATTTAGGTTCATCAAGCTCCTGGACAGTGTCCTGCATCACTTAGTCCCAGCCTGGGACCACACTATTGGCACGTTCAGCAAGCTCAAGGTGAGTGGTTCCCCCGTAGCTGACAGGGCCTCGGTCTGGCAGGGGGATTGCACTTGGGCTGTGGCGAGGGAGGGCAGTCGCTGCTTGTTGCCTTTAAGGCAGCTCAAGGGAGATACCTGGCTGAGCTCAGTTCATTAAAGCTGTGGAAGGTGATACTGTTTAGACACTTGTTTCCTGCTGAATGGCTGATGTAGCAACATGGAGCTACAGATAACAAGTAGAACCAAACCAGAGCACATCCTCAAAAGGACCTGGTCTGTAGCAGCACAGGGCCTGTGAGCTGAATGCAGATCTCTGAGATCTCAGCCCAGGACACTCTGTTCCTGCAGTTGCTGCCAACAGCTTGGAGCTGGCTGTGTCCAAACAGCAAGGCTTTAACCAATAACTTCTTTCTGGCTTCTAGAAGCTTTTGATCTCCATCTTTCTCATTAGACTGAGTTTGTTCCTCCAGTTGTCTGTTTTCCTTATATCCTCTCCCAGAATACATGTTGGGGTAGCCCCATTCTGTGTGTTTCCAGGCTTGATGTGATAATTACTGTGCCAGCTCAACACAGGACCCAAAGCATTTGAGGGTTCTTGTTTGTTTAAAAGAACTTGCTTTGATTACAAATAGGAGGGATAGCAAGACCAATGATCTGATGAGAATGAAGGTGAAGGAGAGCCCAAGCAGCTCTGGAGTGTGAGCATCAGGTGATGACTGAGGGAGAGAGGACTGGGCTTGCTGTCTTCTTTAAGCCAGACAGCAAAATCTGTCAGAGGCAGAGGTGCAGCAAATACTGTCAAGGAGAATGTGCCCGTGTGCGGAAGGCAGTGGCCCTGGGAAGGAGACAGACCTGGCAGTGCAGTGGCTTCAGCAGTAAGTAGGTGATGTGTTTTGGACACTGGGCACTGCTGACATTCTGGACATACCCATTGGCAGCATATCAAGCAGTTCCTGCTGCTGTCCAAGAGGCGCACAGCCCTCATTACCCAGTGCCTGAAGGACTCGGAGACCAGCAAGCCCAACTTCATGCCGCGGCTCTATATTAACCGGCGCCTGGCTATGGAGCACCGAGACAACCCTGCCCTGGACCCCAGCTGCAAGAACGCTGTCTTCACCCAGGTACTGTCCCTTCTGGAAGGGTCCCCTCTGCTCTGGGGAAATTGGGGCATCTCAAAACCCAAATGAACCACGTAGAGATGGGTGGAAGGGGCAGCTTTGATCCGGAGACACCTGGAGACCTCAAGGCCTCTTCACGTGACTCACAGGCTCTACAATTACGTGTGCTCATGATCCCTTATCCAGGAATAACATCTAGGAAGGATTTGGGATCTCTAAGTTGATACCTCTGTCCTGGATGCTCTTTCTGGCATGTCACTGATGCGTAGAGCATAACAATCTCCTTACACTAAAAGGGCAGCAAAGGATTCTTGTGTGATAGCAATGACGTGGCTGCACACAGTCCTGTCGCTTGGTTTCACAGCAATGTAGTGTTGGTCTTGCTGTTTTCATTTGTCTCCCCCACCTCCAAAAGATCTGCATGTGCACAAACAGCCCAGACTGCTGTGAGGTTTAGTATCAGCTCAATGTACCTCTGAGGCCAGAAAGCTCCATTCAGAGGTCAGGACTCGAATTCATGTTCTCTTTCTAGAGAGCTTCAGTCAGTATTTTTAAGATTTGGGGCAAACCAGGTTTCTCCCAGTTCTCTGCCTTCCCCTGGCAGTATTTCCCCTGGAGAGGGAATAGCAGCCTTGGTCTTCTCTGCTCGTTGCAGGTTTATGAAGGCTTGAAACCCTCGGACAAGTTTGAAAAGCCTCTAGATTACAGGTGAGCGGTGCCAGGGGGAGTGAGGGGATCATGCAATGCTGAGTGCTATGTCTTCTGTCACAGCAGGGTGTCCTGTACTCTGGAGACGCTTTGCTGGGGCAGGAGCCAGCTCATGTTGTTCCCAAGCTGTCGCCTCCTTACTGGGGATGCAGCTGTCTCTGGGGAATGAGATTTTGTCCTGTCCAAAGCCTGCACTCGCCTGCCCGGGTCCTCTGATGTCCCTGCTGTGCCTGCTGCCTCCCCAGCATCTCCCTGGCTTTGAGCAGCTCCTCAGCTGATGGCTGGTTCTCCACAGGTGGCCCTTGCGTTATGACCAGTGGTGGGAGTGCAAATTCATCGCAGAGGGCATCATCGACCAAGGTAGGGGCTGTGTGAGGCAAGAGCTCCTCTGGGGCAGAGTTGGGGGTTGATAAGAGTGACTGTTGCTGTAGAAGCTCTTGTTTGCTCCCAGTGTCACTGCCTGTGGAGGAGGGAAGGAAGGCAGGTGGTCTCTCCCTGCTGCTTCCAGCCATGTCCCAGATAAGGAGGGCTGCTTGCTGGGATGAGGAGCAGACCTCCATTAGTCAGTAACAGCAGCTTTGGCAGTGCTAATGCTGGCTCTGGCTGTCCTCCACAGGCCAGGCAGGGATATTATTTCTCCTGTCTTATTTTCTCTGGTGCCGTAAGGCTCTGGACAGGAGCCTTCTGTTCAGCCCTGAGCCAGGTTGGACCAGCATTGCTTCTCTTTGCTCCATGACTCTGAAGGTCAGCATTTGAGGAGTTCACATCACTAAATGACTTTCTTTTGGGGTTGCAGGTGGTGGTTTTCGGGACAGCTTGGCAGACATGTCGGAGGAGCTGTGTCCCAGCTCAGCAGACACCCCCGTGCCTCTGCCCATCTTTGTGCGCACGTCCAACCAGGTGCTGTGGGGTTGGGGGTATTTGAGGCAGATGTCTATGTGCCTGGCAGAGCAGTGCCCCTCTGCATGCCAGGGATGTACCTACTTCTGCTGGTCAGGAGCTTTTCCTCATGAAGGGCTGGGTGGATTGCTTTGTGGCATCTGCAGAGAGGGACCTGGGAGTGCTGGTTGGTAACAAACTGAACGTGAGCAGCAATGTGCCCTCGTGGCCAAGAAGGCCAGTGGCATCCTTGGATGCATCAAGAAGAGTGTGGGCAGCAGGTCAAGGGAGGTTCTGCTGCCCCTCTACTCTGCCCTGGTGAGGCCTCATCTGGAGTCCTGTGTCCAGTTCTGGGCTCCCCAGCTCAAGAGGGACAGGGAACTGATGGAGAGAGGCCAGTGCAGGGACACCAAGATGNACAAGGAGAAACCTCTTTGGTGTTGAGGTGATGGAGCCCTGGCCCAGGCTGCCCAGGGAGGGTGTGGAGGCTCCTTCTCTGAAGGTTTCCAACCCCACCTGGACACGTTCCTGTGAGACCTGATGGAGGAGAACCTGCTTTGGCAGGGAGTTGGACTGGATGATCTCTAGAGGTCCCTTACAACACCCCCCCCATTCTGTGATTGCATGATCTTGTTTTAGAACATGCTGGCAAGTGCCTGAATACTTGTCTCTCACTAGGAATACTGCCAAGGAGATGGGAGGCTTATCCCACTTCTGTTGTGTTACTTCATGCTGTGCTGAGGTCATGACTTGGGGTTTTGCTTCTTGCTCTTGCAGGGTAACAGCACTGGAGAAGCCAGAGACATGTACGTCCCCAACCCCTCCTGCAAAGACTTCCCAAAGTATGAGTGGATTGGGCAGATCATGGGAGCAGCATTGAGGGGCAAGGAGTTTCTGGTAGGCTTCCACCCCCATCCCTGTGTAGAGGTTTGCTGCAAAGGGAGTTAGCCCCGTTCTGCAGTCTGATAGGAGCATGGGAGGGCTCTGTGATGGCACATTGGGGCAAAAAGTGTTTGTCAGGATTTGGGGCTGAGGGGACTGGGAGAGCTCACAATGTTGAGTTGTGGGGGATGCTGCTGGGAGCTTGGGAGAGGGTGTCTGGTTTTTGCTCAGCTATGATGAGCTCTGTGTGTGGACAAGGCAAGTAGGGAAACTCCTTTGTGTCTGCACAGTTGAACCCTATCTCCATCTTTAGGCATGTCTTCTTTCACACACACTCTGCAAAGTCCCTGTTCTCCTTCAGGTCTTGGCTCTTCCTGGCTTTGTGTGGAAACAATTAACAGGAGAGGAGGTCAGCTGGAGCAAAGACTTCCCTGCTGTGGACTCCGTGCTGGTGAGAGGAACTGGGAGGCTGTGCCTGTCCTATTCTTTGTGACACTCAGCAAAGTGGTGATTTGTGTCCCTGTCCACTGGTGTCCCCGACCTCACGTGGTACTTGCCTCCTCCTGTGACGTGTCAAAGAGACATGCACAAAAAGGACACTCTTGGCATTGAATGCATCCTATAGCTAGTATAGAGATGTAGCTCTGCTACTACTGCTTCAAGCATGTAATGCCCCAGGGTGTGCTGAACAGCTCTAGGGCATTGTGTCCCATGCTGTGCTGCTGTGGCAGTCACTCCAGCCCTGGTCTGAGAAAGGAGGAGATGTGGGCTCAGGCACACTGCTGCCCACTGGGCATCTCTTTAACAAGCACTCATCTGGGGCTTGGGCAGGTGAAGCTGCTGGAGGTGATGGAAGTGATGGACAAAGACACCTTTGAGTTCAAATTTGGGAATGAGCTGACCTACACGACGGTGCTGAGCGACCAGCGCGTGGTGGAGCTGATCCCCGGCGGCAGCAGCACCGTGGTGCGCTACGAGGACCGCAAAGAGTTCATCCGCCTGGTGCAGAAGGCTCGGCTGGAGGAGAGCAAGGAGCAGGTAACGCTGTCCCCCAGCACCAGTGGGTGTGGAGTTGCCAGGCTCACACTCTCTGGTAAAATGCATCGTGGTTAGTGTCCCCCTGCTCGTTAGGATAAGGATAGACGGTTATTTTTGGTGAGGTCCTGGAGCCTGTGAAGTTGTTGAGAAGCAAAGTGGCTTGTAGCAGCACAGGAGGACGGGAAGGTGGTGTTCCCAGCTCTGGCACAGGCTTCCTGAACAAACTGGGATGCATCTCTGTGGGATCCTGTTCCCTTCTTCAGGTTCCTTGGAGTATTTGCTGAGCAGTCACAGCAAGACATGTGGTTTACTTGCTTTGTCTCCTTTTCAGATCATGGCCATGCAGGCTGGGCTGCTGAAGGTGGTGCCCCAAGCTGTTCTTGACCTCCTCACCTGGCAGGAACTGGAAAAAAAAGTCTGTGGAGACCCTGAAGTCACAGTTGATGCCCTGAAGAAGCTCAGTAAGTGAAGGGATCTGCTGAAAGCTCCTTCCCTGTAAACAAGGCTGTGTTCTCTCCGTGCTGGGACAAGGAGGGGCATGGAGGGCCAGTGTCAGCCTTTATTACAGTGAGAATGTGGGCCGGTATAGCTCTTGCCTTTAGCTGGGTGATTATGGGGGCAGGAGTGTCCTTGTCTCCATGCCGGGCCTCAGAGTAGAGGCTGGACCATTCCTAAGCTGCCAGTATCCAAGTCTCTGATGTGGATCTGGATATGATTTCTGGGAGGGATCTGACTGCCTGTGTCACTTGCACCTTGGGTCTACATGCTCACACCCTGCAGGCACCTAAGGGGGTTCCTTTTGTGCTGGCAGAGGATCCCTGGATGAGGCACTACTATATCCAGGAGGAGCTTAGACCTTTAGTAAACTCCTTTTGTGTCTCCTTTCTGCCAGCCCGGTTTGAGGACTTTGAGCCGTTGGACACTCGTGTTCAATACTTCTGGGAAGCCCTCAACAACTTCACCAATGGTGAGTGATTTGCTCTGTCCCTGCATGTCTTGTTCACGCTCACTGGGAACTGGGAGGGTGAAACCACCCTCATTGCTGCGTGGGGAATAGAGGATGAGAACAAGTAGCTGAGCTGAAGGATCTGGCTGCTTGTACAGGGGATGCCTGGAAGTGGCTGTGCTCCATCTCATGTGCCCCTTGGGTCTGCTGATGCCTTTGCTTTTCCTTCACAGAGGATCGCAGCCGCTTCCTCAGGTTCGTCACTGGCAGAAGCCGCCTTCCAGCACGGATCTACATCTATCCAGACAAGATGGGGTGAGTGTGTTCTTCTGTAGACTGCAAGGCTGATGAATCCCACACCAAAGGAACGCGGTCTGCTCTCCCCTGCCTCACTGGCCTGTTTGTTCTGACCAGTTTTCCCCTTTTCCCCAAGCTCTGAGACAACAGATGCTTTGCCGGAGTCATCCACCTGCTCCAGCACCCTCTTCCTGCCCAACTATGCCACGTAAGTTTTGGTGTTTCCTTACATCTTGGGGGACTGTGTGTCTGGGCTCTCTTCCTGACCTTGGTGCTGACCCCTAGGACCTATCACTTTGCCGTGTGGCTGCTGTGATTCTCTCTGTGAGCGTAGCCTCTCACCTCAGAAAGCATCTCTCCTCCAGCCATGGCAACTCCTCTTTGTCTTTTTTTTTTTTTCTTTCTGCCTCCTGCCATCCCTAGAGCCAAAGTATGTGAAGAGAAGCTGCGTTATGCTGCCTATAACTGCGTGGCCATTGACACAGATATGAGTCCGTGGGAGGAGTGATGTTACAGCCTGATCGAGCAGCATGGACAATAGTTGGACAACACCTGTACAGTGGGAAGAGCTCCCCTGTCTCCCCAGGAAGTGTATATAAAATAAACATATAGGTGTGAAGCCTGGCTTCCAGCAGTGGTAACCAGCACCTCTTTGGACATGGGGGTTTGAGCCTTCAGCAGGGTAGGAGGTAGTTTGGAGTGTAAATGTGATTGCAATACTGAAACCCTGGCCCAGCCTCATGATGTCTGAACAGTCTGTTAGGCTTTTGTAATGAGTCTCTTCTTCTGATGCAGCCCCACAACTTGCTCTTCCCAAGCTGCTCTCTGCTCCAGCCAGGAGTCGGGTAGGGCCACGGAGCTGTACATCAGCTTACAGCATGGGACAGGGAACTGGAAGCTGCTGCCAAGACCACAGGGATGCTCAGAGGTGCTCAGTGTGTCCTAGTCCCTGTGTCCTGACCACAGTCTGTTGCCTTGTTCCTGCTCTCACATGAGGTCGGTGGAAATGAGGGTGCTGCAGGGGTGCCACTGGCCACCAGGTGTCACAGCAGACCTGCACGGTGGGACTGTGGGTGTTGTCAGGAAAGGAAAGGGCTCCCTTGCTTGTACATCACCCATAACGCCAGATCATCTCACCACCCGTGGTTCCCTGCACCCCTTGTGCAGAACTGACTGCTGGGGGAGCTGCTCCCCTGCAGGAAGTGTGGGAGCTGTCTGCTTCCCTCCTGCTGTGTAACCTTTGGTTCTGCATCCAGCATGCTGCTGGCTTAGTAGCTGTTCTCCCAGACTGTTTGAGCCTTGGTTTTGCCCTAAAAGCCAGTGTGACAACTACTCTGTTCTAGTTCTCATGGAGATGTGCAGGTAGGGCCAAGCTCTTCCCTCAGCCAATGGGGTTTAAGCAGCAGCAGGCACAATGGTGCCAGGCTCTGATCCCCTCTGCTGTGGGGAGGTAGGTGGAGCTTTGAGGTGGACAGGGAAATCTTCTGCCTCAGGAGTGAAGAGACTGAGAGCCAAGGGTTGGAGCTCCCTGAGCAGGTGCACACACAGTGTGTGAGCAAGGAGAGGGCAATGCAATCAGCTTCAAGATGATTGGAAACGCTCCTTGATCTTCCCAGCCCTGGGCAGGGCGAGTCATTGCCTGGTACTGTGAGCTACCAGATGTCAGCCCACTTTTATATCCCCAGCACCATCATCAGCCCGTATGGCCTGTTGGACCACCACTACTAAAAGCCTCTGAGTCACTGGGGCTTCAATGGAGTGGGACTAATGCTGTGAGTTAAGTTTTATCCCATCTTAATGGGTCATGCCTTTTTCTCCTCCTTTGGAGGAGTCCATTACCTACAAAGAACTCCCAGTTCTAAACAAAGTCCCTCCCTTCACCAGTTTCCTTTGAAACTGTTGTGTTGCCAGACCTGCTGAGGGGGCTGTAATAAAGGGGATGTAGCACCTGGGGAGAGCATGTGCTGCCATCTCTGGCATTGTGGTGAGTGGAAGGAGTGTAGGGTAAGCAGGAAACCTGTTTCTGGCAGCACTTACCTGCAGCAGAGCTTGCCACACTCAGCTGGGTGGGTGTGAAGTCCCATCTGCTGGAAGAGGGAGCTCTTTGTAAACCCCAGAGTCACCTTAGTGTTGAGCTCTGTGACTGATTTCAAGGACGGTGTAGACATGAGCAGAGCCAGCGTGATACTTCTCAGTGCTGGTGGCTGAGTCACTTCCTAGGGTGTCTTGTTTTACGTGTGCAGGAACGAGTTGGTGAAAGGACTTTGATCTGCTAGCTTGGCCTGGGTCAGGAATGTTGGTGAAGGAGTCTTCAGCATCGAGCTGGGATTTGAAATGAGCAATCTTAAATCCTTTCTGGCATCAATCCTGCTTTTTCCAACCTTCCTCACTTGTCTAAGGGAGATCAGCAGAAAGTCACATTAGTTACTGAACAGAAATAGAAACAGCAAGAAAATTTACCTCCTCTCTGGTGTTTTATTGCTGGGCTGGGGACAGTAGGTTGATGAGTGAGTCAGGGCAGGAGAGGCTTCAGTGGAGCATGAGCTGATGTCAGCTGTGGGGATGGGCAGGTGAAGATCCAGCTGAGGCTGCTCAGAGTGACCAGCTGCAGGGGAATGGGCACGTCTGGCTGAGGCATGGCCAATGGGTCACCACTGCTGCCCTGGCCTTGGTGGCAGCAGCTGCAGCTTGACAGAGTAGCTGAGGTAATTAGGGAGGTATTCAGAACAGTTCAGGCTTCTCACTGAGGGATGAGATGCTTGGACAGCCCTATTCCTTCACCCCATCTCTGTACACCATCCCAGCCCTTCATGGTAAGAAGCCTGAAGTAGTGGGATCCTTCCCTAGCAGCATCATGGTATCTCCATCCCTGGAGATGCATAAGACTTCTCTTACAGCCCTGGGCAATCTGATTCCAGTCTTATCCATCTGGCTTCACGTCTAGAGCACTTGATGACTAGAGTAATTGACAGAGAACTTCTGGAGAGAGGCCAGCGCAGGGCCACCGAGATGATCAGGGGACTGGAACATATTTCATATGAGGAAAGGCTGCGGGACCTGGGGCTGTTTAGTCTGGAGAAGAGGAGACTGAGGGGAGATCTCATTAACATTTACAAGTATCTAAAGGGTGGGTGTCAGGTGGTTGGGGCAGCCCTTTTTTCTATGGTATCCAGCAACGGGACAAGGAGTAATGGGGACGAAGCTGGAACACAAAAAGTTCCACTTAAATATAAGGAAAACCCTGTTGAGGTGAGGGAGCCCTGGCACAGGCTGCCCAGAGGGGTTGTGGAGGCTCCTTCCTTGGAGGTCTTCAAGACCCACCTGGGCATGTTCCTGTGCCACCTGATCTAGGTGAACCTGCTTCTGCGGGGGGGGGTTGGACTCAAAAGGTCCCTTCTAAACCTACCATTCTATGATTCTCTACTCTTCCTCCTAGCGAGGTCTTTTAGACCCTGACCTCTCACACCTTGAGAAGAGTGCTGCCCAGGGGCTGGCTTGCTGGAGCTCAGAGGGCAGGATCTAGCTGGTGGCAGGGATTTCTATTTAAGAGACTCTAGTAACAGGACCCTGGCCCTAGCAGGAAAACTGCAGGTGGGAGCTCACCCAGGATGGTCTGGATTTAACCTCCACAAGGATATTGAGAAAAACATTGCTTTACCATACATGCTGTTGTCTGGCTGTCCATGTTACAGCCTTATACATGTTGGAGAATGGCAGCAGCTGCTGCTGTAGTGTTATACTGAGGTGTTGAGCCTTGTGAAAGCTCTTCCCATTGCAGGAAGAGCCCATTGCTGAAGCAAGGTCTCGGCAGAGGTCGCTTAGTGCATGGTCAGAGGGTCTGGACAAACATGACTGCTGAGCGAGGAGGCCAGGATAAGCTGCAGACCCTCTGTCTCCTCTGAGGTGTTCTGAAGCCAACAGCAAACTGAATTGCTGCTGTGACAGCCCAGCAAACTGTCATAAACGTCAACCTGGCTCCCCTGTCACCCATCTCAGGGGCCCAAAATAGGTGTTATTTCAACCCTGGGTCATGTTCGTTCTCCTCCAGCCTCTGAAGCTGCAGGTAGGAGCTGTCTGCTGCCATGTTTGACAAGACACAAGTCAGTCCCCTGGCCCTGGACTCCTGCTGTGCATGGCCTGAGGTGAAGGAGCCCTCCTGGGCACCAGGAACCAGAAGCTGTGTCCCCCCCCACCCCCTTAGTCTCAAGTCAGTAAAGATCAATTACTCAAGCCAGGGTCGTTTTCAGGAGGGTGCTGGTGGCCCAGCGCTGCTGCGAGGGGGAGGCAGGTGGGGGTGCCTGAGCTGTAGCTTTGCTGGGGGGGTAGGATGAGCTGGGGCATGGGCTGCTGCCACGATGGCTCTGTGTAACCACTCGCACTCTCCTGCCATCAGCTTGCTCACTTGTCCTAGAATAGCATCAGGTGCTTGATAACGCACGTGTAGTCTAACTGTACTTGTTATTCCACTCATACCCTGGAGGAGGGCAAGGTGTAAACGGTGTGACTGGATCTGTCTGTCCCTGCCTCACGTAGGACCTAAAATAAAGTGAACAAACTAACTACTTCTGGCCTTCCTCATGCCTTGTCTGGTCTGGCTGGGGCTCCTGCGTCTGCCTGCTGAACAGCAGTGGAGACTGGTGCCATGAGAGGCGACTGGCTGTGAAGCAGAAGCTGGCTCAGTGATTGCCCTTTGCAGGCAGAGGGAGATGGCTCAGCTCTGCATCCAGCTTTGTAGGGTGACGTGTCTGGGGTTGGAGGTCACGGGCCCTCCTGGCTGCAGTGAGGAACAAGGCGCTAGTCTCTGCTTCTCACACACCATGGTTCAGGGCAGTTTGCTGCCGCTGAGGCCCATGCCCATGGCACAGACATGCCGGTGTCACAGGTAACGCCGCAGGTCTGACAGCTGTGCCGTGCCACTGTGGGCAGCCACCGAGCTGGACTCTGCCCTGGCAGGAGTGCAGACGGGTGCCAGAGGGGTGCAGGGACCTTTGAGCTCTGCTTGCCCTGCCCTTTCCTCATCCCTAAACATAGCTGTTTCTGCCCAGCCCAGAGAAACTCGGGTGCTGTGAGGTGGAGCTGATTTGTCCTGTGCCACCGCCTCGCTGTGGTATGCGGCAGGCGGGTTTGATGGGCTGGAGGGGTAATGTACTGCCGGCGTTCTGGGCTAGGCGGGTGCTGCTGGCTGTCACAGCCTGGCTCCTGCTGCCTGGATGCTATTGCTGGCTGGGAAAAAAGGTGTTCCTGAGCAGGGATAAAGGTGCCCCTGAGCAGGGATAAAGGTGCTCCTGAGCAGGGACAAAGGTGCCCCTGAGCAGCCAAAAGCCCATCATTCTCCCCAGTGGGTGCTTGCAGCCTCTCCCCCTGCTACAAGCCTGCCTGGGACAGCAATATATTGCCCAGCCAGCCAGGAGCTGTCTCTCCCCGTAGCAGGACGCTTGCTCCCTTCTTCCCTGCATCTATGCCGAGACGTAGCCCTTCCCCTGACCCCACAGAGCCCCACGCTCTGCTTGCAGCGACGCAACGGGGATAGCGGAGGCCGGGAGGGCAAAAAGGGATGTTGCGGGTCAGCTCCCGCCCGCCACCGAGGCGAAGAGGGGCTGAGGCGGGGAGGAGGCGGCAGCCTGGCAGCGGAGCCTGCCCCGGAGGGCCGAGCCGAGCCGAGCCGAGCCGGGTGCGGCCGGAGGCGTCACAGCCCGAGGGGAACCGGCGCGGCTGGGCTGGGCTGGGCGGGCACGGCGGGGACACAGCGGCGGGAACCGGGTCCCCGTGTCGTCCCCCCCCCCCCGCCCCCCTCCTCCATCGGGGCGGCGATGAGCGCGGGCGGCGAAGCCCCGCACCAGGTGCTGGGCCGGCTGCGGTTCCTGCTGCAGTGCAGCGAGTGCTTCCGCCGCTCCCGGGCGCTGCCCGCCGCGCTGTGCTACGTGCCGCGGGAGGTGCAGTACAAGATCTGCAAGGACCCCACCGCCGCTGCCGCTGCCGCCGCTGCCCGCAGCCTGCTCAGCGTGTGGGACAGCCCGGGGCCGGCGCGGGGAGGCAAGCGGGCGGTGCGGACCACCATCGAGCTGCGCAAGGGCGGCTGCCTCCGCGCTACCGGCGAGGAGTACTGCAACGGCGCCGGGCTCTGGGTCAAGCTCAGCAAGGTACCGGGAGGAAGGGGGGATGGAAGGGAAGGGGGGAGGCTGGCCGGGAAGAGCCCGGCGTGAGTCGGGTCCCGGCGGCGCTGACGAGACGAGACGTGCCGCGGGTTCCAGGAGCAGCTGGAGGAGTGCACGGGCAGCCATGGCCTGGCCGAGGGCTGGATCCTGGCGAAGCGGTTCGGAGGCGCGGGAGATAAGTTGGTGCCGGTTAACTCCGTGGGGAAGAGCCAGTGGCAGCATCAGTCGCTTGATGCCGATGATAAAGCCGCGGTCAGGTATGGCCCCAGCCTGCTGCACCGAGCGCAGGGATGTCTGCGGGTGCTGGAGGCGCCTGTGGCACGGACCCACGTGGGTAGGGTACCGTGGGTACCTTACGTGGGTAGGAAGCGTGACCCAGCCATCCCAAATCCCTTGGCGCATCCAGCACAGCCCTGCTTGTTTCCCCCCAAGGCCTCCTCCCTGGGTGTCACTTTGGGTCCCCCGCTGCTGCTGCCTCCCCTCTAGGCTAAAGGCAGCAATGCTTAGGCGTGCTGAGCACTGACCCATCTCTTCCCTCGTGTGATCTTCCACCCGTGCTGCTGCAGCTGGGAACAAGTGGTGGACCTGACATACTCCATAAGCCTGGGAGAGAAGCCCAGAGTCATGGAGCAGGATGAGGCCGTGGTGCAGAAGTTTCGGTATGAATACATCTAGAGCAGTGCATCTCCCAAGGGGTGGTTTGCCATGGCCTGGACATGCCTGTGGGGCCAGGAGTGGCTTCAGGGTTGGCAGTGGGGAGGATAGGTGCCACGAGATGCCTTTTATCAATATACATTTGATACTGCTCAAGCAAATATGACCTTTGCTACACAAAGCAACAGGGTGCTTATTCAGTGGCCATAAACACCTGGTGTGGTGGTGGTGGTGGTGAGATACTGCTCTGCCAGCTGCCTGGCTGCCTGGTGTCATCCCAGATGCTGTGGTCATTCTGAGCTGATGCTGATGGGTGGATTTGGGGAGCAGCCTGGTCTCCTTGTCCCATTAACACGTAACTTCCCCGCAGGTCTGCACCCCCAGGCTGGAGCTACAGCCACGACATCCAACTGGTGCGTTTCCTATATGACCACAGCGAGAAGAAGCTGCATTATGGGGACTGCATCAAGGAGCACCTCAGCAGCGTGGAGGTCTCCACACAGGTGGTGCGTAGTGGGGCTCCTCTGCAGCCTAAAGTCAGCGTGAGACACATGAGCTTCGCCGTGGCTGTGGAGAGGAGGGGGTGGGACAGTCTGTCCCTTCTGTGAGGGACCCCGGGGATGCTCTTGGGATTTTGCTGCTCTAGCAAAGTTGCCATCTGGAGCAAAACCCCAGTATGTCTCTAGGATGTTGTGAGGGGTCTGTAGCTGTGCCCAGCTTGCTCTGTGTGAGAGCCACCATCCACCCACAGTCCAGCAAGCCGAGGGGCTGGCCTGGTCCTGACTTCTCCTGGCTCCATGGGGCACGTCCCAGAGGTGGTGGTCACGGCATGCCCAGAGGTGCTCAGCTCCCTCCCTCCACTTGCTGGACTCTTGCAGGAGGACTGTGGAGCAGCCCGTCTGACAGATGGGCAGTCAGACACCTTCTGGGAGAGCAACGGGCTCCGGGGGCAGCACTGGGTGCGGCTCAACATGAAGAAAGGCGCCATTGTCAAGTGAGACCTCGGGGTGTCCCCTCCCTGCAGGCGGCTGTGCCAGGGACTGGCAGGGTGCAGGGCAAAGCACTGTCTTCCTCCTGCATCCATCCTTCTCTGGGGTTGCAGTCCGGGAGGAAACAGCCTTGTCCCCAGCCCCAGGACATCTCTGGGGGCATCTCTGTGCCCAGGTAGCTTGCAAAGGGAGAACAACACTGCGCCTTGCTCTTCTCCTCCCTAGGAATCTGTGGCTGACGCTGGACGGGCAGGAGTTCTCTTATATACCCAGGCGGGTAGCTGTGTATGGAGGGGCACCAGACAGGCTGCACCACCTCAGAACTGTCCTAATTAATGAGTGAGTAACAAAGGAGCGAGGAGCAGCCTGGGTCTGACTTGAGCCAAATCCCTGAGCTGTCTGCACCCAAGCAGGTGCTAAGAGCTGAGGTTGATCCTGAGTGACCTGCCAGTGACAGTGGCTCTCTGCGTGTCGGCACTCCCTGGGTGCAGGCTACATCTGTCCCCAACCAGCATGGTGGTCCCCTGATCACAGCTGAGCACTTTCATGTCTGCTCTTCTTCCTGCTCTGGGCTGCAGCAGCTGGGCTCAGTGTGCTTCTTCCTGCCTGGTGACTTTGAGAGTCTTTCTGCCTCCTCCTCCACATCTCTGGGGACATGTCCTGCTGCTGTCACCTTTCTGAGCATCTCTGCCGTGCTGTAGCCGAGAAGTCCTGGGGTGCTTCACGTCTTGCTCTCCACCATGGCTCTGCAGCACCCTCCTTGAGGCAGTCAGGGATTTACATGGGTACAAACATCTTCTTCCCCAAAGCTGACCCGTTTGACTTTTTTATTGGCTGAGCAGTGAGATTTGTCTTTGATGAAGCTCTCACAAGACCACTGAGGTCTCCTTCCTGGTGGCCGGAGCCAACACCTTGCTGTGTCTGGGCAGTTGCAGTGGTTTTTTTTCCCCACCTGCCTGTAGGTCTTTGCCAGGAACTTCCCAAAGGCTTTGGAAGTAAAAGCAAATCACTCACCAAATCCCTCGTCTCCACACATCCCCACTTCCTTCAGAACACATCACCCTTACGTGGCCAGCTCAGCTTGAAGGATGGTTGTGCCACTGCAAGATGCACCAGGACTCCCCAGGGAACAGCGACTCGCTCTTGGCCATCTTGCCTTTTTGTTCTGCTTTGACTTTATGCTGCTCTCTTCTGGCTCTTTGGATGTGGCTTCCACCTTCTTCAGGATTTCTGTGCCTCTGACTGCCTCTCCTCTCCACTTGGTCCCCTCCTGACACGGCCCTGGTGAGGCAGGGAGGGCTTTTGCTGTGGGTAGTGGCACGTACTTGGCTGGGAGCCGGAGTGGCCCGTGCCTCTCTGGCTACCTCGGTGGTGCCTGTGCCTCATGGCTCTGCCATCTCCCTCTGTGCCATGTATAGGAGCAGCTACCAGGACATCTGCATCCTCCGCAACATGGAGACCTACCTGCCAGTGCTGGAGATCCGCATCCTGGAGTGCCGGGGTGAGCCTGCGCTGCTGGACTGGGGCTGCCAGCCTGGCCCAGACCTACAGCTGCAGCTGATGCTGGCATCTGTAGCTCTTCTGGCTGCTTTTTGGGGCCTGTTGAAGGGAAAGCTGGAGACTGAGCTTCACTGAAGATGCTGCAGGCAGGCGGCAGTGCGAGGGTCCTTGCCCCTAGTTGCAGCATCCAGGCCGTGCCACGCTGCAGCCACGCACACGGCACCGCTCCTGTTTCTTGGCAGAACAAGGGTACAATGTCCGCCTGCGAGGGATTAAGCTCAAGTCCTTCTGGGAGTGGGACCTGATCCTCAACGCTGACATGTTCCAGGCAGCCCGGCTGGTGCGCTACCCTCTGCTGGAAGGGGTGGGTGCCGACGTGCTGTACCGGCGGGCCGTGGTCATCCAGAGGTATGGCACAGGGGTGGCACTGTCCCTGCAGCGAGCCAGGGCCTCAGAAAGAACCTGGCCTCTAGGCAGGGGGTTGCATGTGTCTTGCTTAAAGTCTGCCAGCTCCTTTCCCATATGTGTCAGGAGCTTTGCCTTGCTGCTCCCCATCCAAACACGGCTGGGGAGAGGAGGACCTGCGTCACGGGGAGTTCTCCAGCCTGCTGGGCAGCCCAGGCTGCAGTCAGCACTGGCCCCACAGAGAGATCCTCTGCAGCGATTCATCTGCAGTGCTGTGACATGTGCTGGGCCAGAGGATGTTGACTGGGGACTCCCCTTTGTATGCTGGTGTCCCTCCATGAGCAGGGGGAGGCCCACGCGCAGGGAACGTGGTGCCCAGGCTTGGTGCATGCCAGGGGCTGGCTGTGGGGAAACACCAGGAGCGTATTGGGCTCTGCACCTCCTTCAGCCCCCTCACATCCTCCTGCTGCTCCTCTCCGGTCTGCAGGTTCATCCACCTCCTGGACAGTGTCCTGCATTACCTGATCCCCCACTCTGAGGACAGTGTTAACACCTTCAGTGCACTCAGGGTGAGTGTTTGCCGGGCTCCCCTGGGATGGCACCAGTGGGAGCATCTCATCATGGGCTTAGGTGGTTTCACTGGGGGCTGTGGTGTGTCCCCCTTTGATCTGATGGCAACAGGGCTCGTGCTGAGAGCTGCCATGCTGGGCACTGCCAGAGGGATGGAGGAGCCGAGTATCCCCTGCAATACCAGGGGCTGCACACGAGGAGGAGAAAACAAGAGGGTACATGATGTCAGGGTCAGGCCTGTAACCACCGCTGCTCATCCCTCGCTAGAACATGAAACCATTCCTGCTGCTCTCCAAGCAAAGCACAGCCCTCATCAACCACTGCCTGCAGTCCTCAGAGACCAGCACCCCAATAATGGCACCAAAGCTGAACATCAACCGGCACCGGGCCTGGGAGCACCGCGACAACCCCGCGCTGGACCGCAGCTGCAAGAACGCCATCTTCAACCAGGTACAGCCACACCATGCCCCTGCCACCTCCCTGCCCCTTCAGCATTGCTTGCTCCCGCTGCTGCTCAGCCCTGCTCCACTCTACTCCTCTCCAGATATATGAAGGCCTCAGATCTTGCAAGATCAATCAGCCCCTGGACTACAGGTGGGTGTTCAGCGTAGCGTTGGTGGGGTGTCACCTGTACAGAGTGGGATGTGGGGGTACGCTGGGTGCTGCTGGCTTTCTTGGAGGAGGGATGCACACTGGGCTGTTGGCTCCCCGCAGGTGGCCCCTGAGCCACAGCCAGTGGTGGCAGTGTGATTTCATCTCAGAGGGCATCATCGACAACGGTGAGAGCTCTTCCCTCCTGCCCCAGGGCTCCCCCCTGGGCTTTCTCACATGGAGTTGCAGCTCGGCGGGATGCCCGTGCTGTCCTGACATCTCCATGGGAGGCAGCTCTGCTAATGTGGAGTGGTCTCTGCATCTCCCTTACCCAGGGAGGCAGAGCCTGTGCTCAGCAGCTGGCCCTGGCATGTCAGGCACTACCCAGCCTCTGCCCTCACTGCAGGTGGTGGTTTTCGGGACAGCCTGTCGGATTTGGCAGAGGAGCTATGTCCCAGCTCGGCTGATGTCCCCATGCCCCTGCCCTTCTTCATCCGCACCTCCAACCAGGTTTGGTACCCCGCTGTCTGCCTGTCCTGGCCCTGAGCAGGGGCAGCCAGCAGAGCCTGGAAGCTTTTGGGGTGTTAAGTCTTATCTTAGTGTCTGCAAGGCTATTGGCTGGGGGGGTTGTGCCTGTACCCTGTTGGTGGAGCTCTCCTGGAAAGGTGTAAAGAGCAGGGGAGGCAGGCGAAGGGATGACAGGGAGGCTGCAAGAGGGACCGTGCTGGGCTGGTTGCAACTGTGTCCACAGATCCTAAGCCTTTGTCCTGCAGGGTAACAGCAGCAGCAACACCAGGGACATGTATGTCCCCAACCCCTCCTGCAAGGATTTCCCCAAGTATGAGTGGATTGGGCAGCTGATGGGAGCAGCCCTGAGGAGCAAGGAGCTTCTGGTGAGCACAGCAGAGCCTCCCTGGCTGGGGAGGGGGCTAGGCAGAGGCTGCCATGTCTTGGGCTGCCCTGAGGTGAAGGAGAGGCCATGAGGAAGACGTGCATTTCCAATCTCCCTGACAGATCCTGTCTCTGCCAGCGCTGGTGTGGAAGCAGCTGGCAGGGGAAGAGGTCTTCTGGAGCAAGGACTTTGCCACTGTGGACTCGGAGCTGGTGAGTGGGGCTGGGGGCTGCCAGGGCAGCGCAGTGCGCTCCCTTGGCTGCCCTGGCTCTGCCATGGTGGCTTTCACCCATTGGGGTTGCAGGTGAAGCTGTTGGAGGTGCTGGAAGAGGTGGATAGGGAAGCCTTTGAGTTCATGTTTGGCAAAGAGCTGACTTACACAACGGTGTTGAGTGACCAGCGCGTGGTGGAGCTGATCCCCGGCGGCAGCAGCACCGTGGTGCGCTACGAGGACCGCAAAGAGTTCATCCGCCTGGTGCAGAAGGCTCGGCTGGAGGAGAGCAAGGAGCAGGTAACGCTGTCCCCCAGGGCTGGCACGGCTGCAAGGGGGCCCTGCTCCCGTGGCAAGTCCTCTTGGTACCTGTGGGGTTGGTGGCTGCAAAAACTTGTCCCCAAAACCAGCTCCATCTGGGCAGTTCCTCCGTGCATCCCATCCCCAGGATGTCCCTGAGCCCCAGGGACACTCTTTGGAGTCCTGCAGTCCCTTAACCCCTGGTGCCCTAGGAGGCTGTCCCGGGCTTAGAGCTGCCCTGGTTACATGTGCCTCCCCACAGATTGCAGCCATGCGTGCTGGGCTGCTCAGTGTCGTGCCCCTGCCTGTGCTGGATCTGCTTACCTGGCAGCAGCTGGAGGAGAAGGTCTGTGGAGTCCCTGAGATCACACTGGCTGAACTGCGGAAATGTAGTAAGTGCCAGGGCCATCCCAAAGCTGATCCCAGCCCTCTGCTTGGCCAGGGACCTCCCTTGAAGGTACTCATCCTGCCCCACGCTCAGTCCTTGGCTGTGTGGCGCCTGGGAACCTGGGGGAGGGTAAGACAGAGGAACCCTGGATAGGGATGCTTCAGGTTTAGCTGCAGACCCCACCAGTCCTCCCTCTGGTCCATCTGGTCCTTGGCCACTATGGGCAGAAGTGAATGGCCACTCTGCAAACTGGGAGCCCCGTTTCTCCACCCAGCCTTGCACAGTGTGCCACAGGAGTGCTGGAGGCTCTTAGGGAGGGGCAGGACGCACGTCCCACACTAATTTGCTCCGCTGGGAGTTTCTAACAAAGCTATTGCACTTTCTTTGGTGTAGTGAGGTTTGAGGATTTTGGCTCCAACGACACCCGCATCCAGAACTTCTTGGAAGCACTCAACAACTTCACCAGTGGTGAGCAACCCCAAGCTTTTCCCCACTCTTCATGTCCAGCAAGGTGGGGCAGGGACAGGGCACCCACTGCCCTGTGCCTCAGGGGTGCTCATTGGGTGTTTCTTGGGAGCTGGCTGGAGTCATCCTGCCTTACCCTTCCTGGGATGCTGACACCATCCATTAGCTTTGCCCGGGATGCTTCTGCAAGGGCAGAGCCTGCCATCGTGGCAGCAACTGGGATGGTCTTGTCCCTGAGCCCTGGGCCCTGGTTTTCTCCTCAGAGGATCTCAGCCATTTCATCAAGTTCGTCACTGGCCGGAGACGCCTCCCAGTTGAGATCACTGTCTATCCAGACAGGCCACAGTGAGTCCGTCCTGCCCGGGCTGGGGCCTCCTGTGCCATGCTGGGGCGCCTGTGCGCCGTGATGTCTCTGTGCTGTGCCAGGCTCTAACTCTCTCTCCATTCTCCCAAGCTCCAATGCAGTGGACCTGATGCCAGAAGCCTCCACATGCTCCAGCAGCTTCTTCTTGCCCAACTATTCCTCGTGAGTTGAGCTGGGGACAGACACACTCCCCCCATCTCCCTGGGGCTGGCACGGTTGTGGGGGGAGGGGGGTCCCTTTCTAGGCTCGCCTTGTCCTGCCCTAGAGGACGTGGGGCAGGTCGGGGCGGGGGATTAGGGGAAGAGACCTGGCTGTGACCCAGCGTTCCCCATGTGCAGGGCCAAGACGTGTGAGGAGCTGCTGCGCTACACCGTGTACAACTGCATGTCCATCGACACCGACAAGGAGCCGTGGCTGGAGTGAGACCCCCCCCTCCCGGGGCACGCTGTGCCGTGTGAGCCACCCTCCCCGAGGCTCCTGGATCCAATAAAAGTGCAGGGCTGGCTCCTGCCCTCATGCCTCGTGTTGTCCCTCCCTGCTTCTCCAGGCTGAGGGCTGCGGGGTTGGGGCTGGGGGTCTTGTCCCTGGGTGTGGGGTGATGGGGAGCGTGGCTGCAAACTGCCTCTCCCACGGCTTCTATGGGCTGCTCCCTTGTCCTGGGCGCTGCCCTGCCATCGCCACGGCCACCATCATCACCACGGCTGCCCACACACCATCGCCATGGCCGCTATCGCCACTACCATCGCCATGGCCA
>WBNH01003973.1:0-34671 GCA_013401255.1 Urocolius indicus
TCCAACTGATTCTATTGATTCCCCTCCTGCCCACGTGTACATGGACCACTCAACCCACCTGGGCACACGGCAGAGTTGTTGCACTGCCTCTGCTCCCGGAGAGGGCCGCTGCACTGAGTGCTGTAGGAAGACGACACGCAGAACCTCGTCCTGGTCTGCCAGCCTTCCCCACAGGTGGTGGAACATACACTCCATGGGGACCACTCCTCTGCTGCAGGGTCACCTGTTGGAGATGGAGCAGAAGGTGAGGATGTGGCATTGTTGGTTCCTGGATCTCCTGGACGGTGCTTCTCAAGTTGCACTTCAGCAGTTGCTGTCAATTGTGGGAAGCTGTGCAGTGGGTCCCACGTGTGGTGTGACAGCAAAGGGGTTGGTGGGAAAATGTGAGGGTTGACAAGGGGTTTAAAAGGTTTTTGGGAGGTACTGTGGAGAGGTGTAACACACACACACACGCACAAAGGGAAGGATGCTGTGGAAGTATGGGGTCAGAGCAGGTCCACCACTGATGAGAAGGAGGTGTAGGCACTGCAGACCTGTGTGAGTTGGGATGTGTAACATCTGCTCAGAGACAGTGCAAATCAAGCGGCAATGATTAGACAGAGTAAAAATGTCCACAAATGGAGCAGTTGTAAGGATTCAACTCCTTTCCCTGACTTCTCACAGCCTCTACCAAGGGAGACTGGCAGAGGAGGAACAGTCAAGATAGAAGACTGGGAAGAGCATTGGTTGAAGTAATCCCACAGAGTTTTTCTCTTGTCATCTCCTTCACCTGTGGAGAAGATCTGCTTTGGACATGTGACACAGAAAAAGGCCGACTGTTCCAGGGCATCACACAGTCCTTATCAACTGCTTACCTGATAGAAAGCCAACCAAAAGAATCCCACAGAACAAGGGATGAGTGTGGAAAGCCATAAGACATATTCTCTTTGTCATGAACACCCCTGCAGACAGTCAGTCATGCCATGGGTATTTCAGACAAGCAACAACCTCTACATAAGTCACCAGAAGTGTGACATGGGCTGGGAAACAGCAGTTTTCCATTAGTTTCCCTTTAAGAAAATCCTTTCTCCCCAAGGTGACAACAAAAGCTTGCTCAGTTGCTTTTTGATTGAGCTCTGCACTGTTTGGGATTTCAGGTTTTTAATGGGTTGCTAATGATTGCACATGACAAACCTGGAGCATCACTTTTGATATGTGTAACACACAGGTATATGGCACAAATAAACACCAGCACATCTTTGAGGACACATAGAAGAGGGCTACACCTTTCCTCAAAGCATCAGACTGTACCATGACACATCCTAACCAGATCCAGAAGGATCATAGGACTGGGTGCAGCAGGTAAGCATGGCTTCAGGGCTCATACAACATGGTACAACCTCAGCTGCACCCAGCACTTGGATGTGTTTTCCTACACCACCACCCAATTCTCAAAGAAAGCTGGGCAGCAGGTGCTGAATTAGGCTGACCAGCTGCAGCATGGAGCATGTAAGAGGCTCTAGCAGTGGTTGGCTACAACTTGAGACCTCAACCTGCTTGTGAGGGTTCTAAACCAACAAGATGAGACTCAGTGTCAGTAACAGGAACTGTGATGGGGACTGCGAGGGTTGGAGACCACCAAACTGCCCACTACTGCCTAAAGCTATGTGTGCCTGGCTTTTTTTCCCCCTCAAAATGCTGTATTTACTAATGTCTTAAGGGGATTTTCTGTGTGTGATGACATTTCATGCAGGATTTCAAGTAGCTGTGGCTCTCATCAGTCTCCTAAGTGGGATTTTTGGTAGCTCTCTGTGTTGTTTGCTACATGTCATGTTTTGCAGCATACCTGCTTTGAACATCTCCAGGCAGGCACTCACCTATCAAGCAATTGGTAGCTAAAAATATGCCCAACAATTGGAATCTAGTGGATCAACATGTTGAAAGGGGAAAGTGTAGAGGAAGACTCATCCTTGATGTGAAAGATTCCATTCTTACATTGGAAAAGACTGAGGAAGAGGTAGAGGTAAGGATGGGTCTTTCTTTACCTCATTTATGCCATTGTAATGATTATCAGGAGACATAACTGCTTTTGTTCATTAAGCCAAAGTTGCTCAGTACTGTTTCCCTTTGCATTTTGATTAATCCAACCAGCTGGTTCCCAGTTAGATAAATGTTATGGATCGTGGGTCTTTCTCTGGGCTGTGTAGGAGATGGTGTGTGTTTTGAGGCCTTGGGGCTTCAAGAAAACATCACTCTCATATCCTCTTTCCTCAAGAATTAGATCTGCTGATGTGATTTTGCTGTAAGGTGGCATATTTTGGCAGTTAAACGCTGCTACTTTGTGCCCAAAAGTCTTTCTGAGGTTAAAGGTGGGACAGGGGAAGTCTGCAGAGACACAGTGGGCTCTTCCATCAGCAGCTCATGGCTTGGAGAGCTTGTCATGCCACCACCTCCCCACTCAGACATGGCTGTGCTTTTGCAATCTCTAGATTTAGAATTCACTAGATGAATGAACAACATCTTTAAACCAAATTCCACTTCTTCTGCTCTTTTCTTCTCTTTCATTATTTTTGGCCTTTGCCCTTTCACAGTCGAAATGTCTTTGATGAGAGGTGAATCTCCTCAATTCTCATCTCTCACATTGCATCAAACCCTGGCTCTTAAATTCATAATATAGTTCCTTTTCCAAATGCTGGTTACTCCTTCTGTTTAGTGGTGTTGTGAACTAAAGGTTTTATCTCAGTGTGCTGGGGCATTATGCCCAGTCTAGTCTCAAACCTTGCAGAAATGGAACTGACTTTCAAACCATGCAGACCCAGTGCTGAGATGCTCTTAGGCATCAAGGTCAAGCTCTCTCATTCTCCTTCCAAGAGAAGCAGAATATTGCCCATCACCAAAACAATGGATGAGAAGAACTTCTGTGCCCCTGTGGGTCAGATTTACTGGATGCAATATCTTCCCATTATTTATCTCAGAAGTGGCTCTTGGCTCTGTTTTCTTATGTAAGGACAAGAAGTTCACCATACTCATTGGGTTTGCGAGTCACCTAGTACAGACCACTACTGTCTTATAATTAGACCTGCCAGAAATGCACTCCACCAAAGAGTTCTTTGCCCCAGAGGACAAGAGAACACGCATTGCCCTTCACTGTGACTCGTGCCTGTAGACAGATGCCTCTGCAGGACTGATCGGTCCTGCAATGCTCCAGGTTAGCTTGGGAATTAAGATGAATGTCTCAAGGGGGTTTGAAAAGGTGAAAACCCCATTTCAGATGGGAAGATGGCCCTTTGAAAGGCCCTTTGCAGCACCTCTCTTGCAGCTGGAGAGGGCCCAGCAGTGATGCAGACAAAGGCACAGTACAAAGATATTGCAATCCAGGATCCTTTCCATATCCTTGCAAGCCCTAGGAGTAACTGAGCTGGCCTTACAGAGAGCCCAGCTGGCTGCAGGGTCCTCATCAGTGCCTGCAGCTTCTCCTTGATGCTTCTTCCCCCAGCACCAAGAGAGTGACACATCCCTGTCATCCCTCCATTAGGATCCCTTGTCTTTTTTGGCATAATGTGTCAATCTGACACCTCACCACGTGCAAGCCACTTCTTCACTTACATCCTGCTGCTGGCAAAGACCTCCTGGAAGCAGTCTGTGCGCTGAGCAGGGGGGAACCCATGCCAAGGACCTGCTGGGTTGGATCTCACTCTTGTGCTATGCCTGGGAGAGACACGTGGGCAGCCCGTGGCACTGCAGCTGAGGGCACCAACTGTGGCAGAGTCTATGGGCCAACAGAACCTGGACATCAGGGCTGTGAAGGGCTGATAGGAGAAAATCCCAGCCTTCAGCTGAGCAGGGCCATCCCCTCCTCCCTAGTCCTTATGGCTGGCATCAGCTATATTTTGTATTTCATATTTCTGCAGATCTGGGGTGGATGTGAAACTGTTTATCCCCTACAGATTGTGTTATTTTCCAGGGAAGACTGTGAGCTTTCTTTTGGCACCTCCAGCTAAAGGCTCCTTCTAAATCCCTTCCTGAACTGTACCTTCTGCCTGATCTTTACATCTTCTCCATCAACAATTTGGCTGCAGTTGCTGCCTCTGGGTCAGTGTCAGGAGCGTGGCGAGCTTGCAGCAGGACAATGCACATCTGGCAGCCCATGCTGCATTCAGGGATATCACAGCCAGATTCAGGCATGCTACAGCAGTGGCTATGATGGCAAAGAGTTAATGGAGATGTCACTGAGCACAGATGCAGTATCCAGCTGCACAGCAGGAAGAGATGCCAAGCTATAAACCTGATGGTTGAATTACAGGCTGGAACAAAGCACTGGGAAAGCACTTGGGACCAGGCATAGTAGGAACAACAGGGGATATCACAGGATCTGCCTTGGAGTGCTTTTTCTTCCTCCCCAGAGATGACTGAGAGACTGAGTCAGCTTCACCAGGTTGTTCCAGTGCAAATGCCCTCCCTCTCCTTTTGCTGAACAACACTCTTCCTGCAGGCAGCAGAGATGCTCCCACTGCAGGGAGCAGATTCAGTGCAAAGTAGCAAAGGAATTCAGATTGTCCCTTGCCTTGTGTTGAAAGCCACAAGTCCATCCCTTGCCCATTCATCCCTGGAGCCCCTACACCACGCAGACTCCTGATGCTGTCCACTGCTGCACACTGGCAAAGTCCCACTGGATGGAGCACAGCTGATTTACACCAGAGTATGACTTGTCCTCCCTTATAATCTGTTTCACAGTACTGCCTCTTCAAATCACCTGCCTGAAGACTTTCTAGAGCACAAAATGTTTGCAAGGTCACTGGGCAATGAATTTAACATGTGTCAGATTCAGCACACCTTGTTCTGCCTAAGACCACTGATGTGTTGAGCTTCTGCCACGAAAGGCAGCCATGAAAGGAGAGCACAAAACCTCTTCAGATTGGACTGACATAGATTTAGGTCCAATTCATTCTTATCTTCCTACATCTCACTCTCTGCTATTACTGCTTATTATTCCATTGGGTAGAAAATACAATTCAGTCTGGATGTGGAAATAAGTGGAACAGGCTGCCCAGAGAAGGTGTGGAGCCTCCTTCTGTGGAGGTTTCCAAATCTGTCTGGACAGGTTGCTATATCCCCTGGTCGAGGAGAACCTGTTGTAGCAGAGGGCTGGGCTAGATGAGCTCAAAAGGTCCCTTCCAACCTCCACCATTCTGGGATGCTGTGATTCCCCTTCTGTTTCAGAAGGGTGGAAGGTCCTGCTGCAGAAATTATCAGATACAAATCCTTGCAACGCACTGAAGACCCAGTGATAGAGGAAAAGAGTCCTGCCCTCTCCTCATCACACCTTGCACACCTCCTCCTATGGTCAACGGGAAGGCATGACATGGACATCAGCAAAGAGGCTGTATGGCAGTGAGGTCAGCTTTGGCTTAATGAACCATGGCTGTTTAGATCGTTTAGACAAAGCAGGTGATGAGAAGCAGTCTGTGAGATGCCCTTGTCAGGGCTTTGCATCTAAGCCAGTTTTTGCCTCCTTTAGCTAAAGGCAACAGCACAAAACCCCTGTAGGGTAATAGGATGGGAACAAACTGGGTGATTGGCCGTTTGCTCGGTGTGTGACTTGTTGGTTAAGCCCACACTAACCCGAGGGAAAAAGAGCAGAGCTGGTTAGCTGAAACAGCAAAAGGAGTCAATTGCAGTCAGGCCAAGCCCAGCTGGGAGGTGCAGTTGAGCAGGCAGTGTGCCAGCTCCAGAGGCTGTTGTGGCAGGTCAGAGCTTACCTATTTGAGGTGCAGGGTACCCGTAGTGCTGCAGTTCATCAGCGTCCTCTCGCTTTCTGTTATCTGTGGACCTCAGCGATTGGCTTCTGGAATTATAGCGTCCATTGGCTATGGCAAGGTAATGGGGCATGTAAATACACCTTGGTTCACTCTGCAACATCTTTTCACTACAAAGGTTACACGTAGAAACAACAGCAACCTGAAAACATTCGGCTTCACAACCACCACCTGCTTCCCAGCCCCAGCACCCCTGGCCACCAAGCATCCCCAAGGCTTTTAGCACTGAGCCAGCCTGCAAGGCTCAGACTGGCTGGTAGTTCAACCCCTCGTTCCTCAGTGGGGCTTGGGATGATCCCTTCTGCCTGATCTTTAATCAGCTGTGATGATTAGGGTGGCTGTACCCTTTGTGGAGGATTTTGCCTTTTAAAATGCACTGACAAAGAATCCCACTATCCCTAGCACTGTTTCAAGCTTTATGGTGATGACTGGCAGTACTTTTTTTGCTGGAGAACTCTGCCTTGCAACCGACATCTACTTAGCACTGCTCTCTAGAGTAACCAAGAAATGCTGGCAGTTGAGGGCAGGTGATAAGGAAAGGGAGAGACCAAAAGGAATTTTCCTTCACAGACTATACCCTCTGACCAGAAACAAAGAGAGATGAAGGTTTGGTATCAACAAAGTGACTTTTGTACTGACAGAATAGCTATGACTGGGCACTGTCCCAACTCAAGTGAAAGAGCAAAGCTCCTGATTCCAGTGTCCTGACTGAAAATCTCCCACTGAAAATCTCACCTTCAGGACCACAGCGTTGACATTAGAAAGTAAACAATGCTTCTACTGTAAAACAAAGGCATTTAACTCCTGATTGACAGCTAGCAGCCCTGCTCCTTCCAAACCCTCACTCCTGATGGCTTTGCATTTGCATCTCATGCCCATCAGCCCTGAATTTGCTGGAGGGGAAAAGGAAATTTCCATTCTTCATGTTACTGAGCACGTTCCTGTGTGACCTGATCTAGGTGGGAGCTGCTTCTGCAGGGGGGTTGGACTGGATGAGCTCTAAAGGTCTCTTCCAGCCCCCTACCATGCTGTGATTCTATGTTGCAACCCTGACACGTGTCCTCTCTAGTAAACAGAGAAACAACCAGGCAATAGCAACCAAATCTCACCCACCAGTACTGTCTGCTGTAAATCAGGACTGCTCAGCTGACTCCACTGGAGTCATGCACAACAGCAGAAAGCAGAGCTCAGCCTAAGGAATCTGTGATCTGGCAAGCAATTTGTTTCCAAACAACAAGTAGCAGACAGGGGATCTTTTTCCCCAAGGAGGTAAAACAGTCAGGCATCTTTTCAAGAAGTGCAAACTGCCAAGAGATGAAACGGTGACAAATTTGATCCCGGAACACTGAGGAAATTAATAAAAGGTTAATGAAGCTTCAGTGTGGTGGCAGGAGTCTTCATTGCCATCCAAAAAGGGAAAGCAGAGGAGGGAGAGGAATGATTCAGAAAGTCCCTGCCAGGAGACAGACTTTCTGTTCAGAAGTTTGGTTCATGGAAGAGGCTCATTAGTTAGTGAAATTCTGTTTGTTCTCATCACTGTCATCCAAAAGCAGGACTTAAGGAATATAAGATCTGGACACATTGACTCTTGCAAACCTTCCCAAGCACTGACTGGTTGCAGGCTGCCGTCTGGAAGGGCTGGGATGGGGCAGTCAAATGTCTGTCATCGTCAAGGGGAGAGCACTAGGAGTTGGATGTTAGGGCTACAAACATCCTGATGTTTGCATAGACCTTGGTTTTTGTCTGTCTCATTACTGGAATAGAAACAGCTCAAATGTTATGTTTTTAATAGCTACAAAGTCACGTGAGATTCTATTTAAAACAAACTGGTAACCTCTAACTAGCTTTGCCATACCCAGTGTCTTCAGTTTCCTTCAGACACAAGTTATATTAGTTCCATATTTGAGACATATCACAAACTCTCCTCCATTCCCACCACCTATTGCTGTCTGTGCCCATGCACTTTCATCTGCTCTGACTGACATCCTCTTCATGAAAACATACAAACCACGAGAACACACAAAATCTCCATCTGCAGTACATTCATAGGCTTCCCAGAGACATGTTTAGGCTGGAAGGAGAAATAGGCTGGGCAACATGGGGTAGATGTTGCCCAGAGTAAGGAACGTGACAAGGAAAACCTGGGATTGACTATCCCAGAGGCAGTCAGTGAGGATGGGAGGATGGGTGGATGGATGGATGGATGGATGGATGGACGGACAGAGAGTGAGGAGGCAGGACAGAAGAAAGGAAAGATAAATGAGTAAAATCAAGGTTTTAAATGTCAGGAGGTTGGGGCATAATTTTTTCTGCTGGATCCAGTGACAGGACAAGGGGTGATGGGATGAAGCTGGAACACAATAAGTTCCATTTCAACATAAGGAAAAACTCTTTCAGTGTGAGGTAAGGGATCCCTGGCCCAGGCTGCCCAGGGAGAGTGTGGAGGCTTCTTCATTGGAGGGCTTCAAGACCCACCTGGACACATTCCTGTGTGACTTGATCTAGGTGGGACCTGCTTCTGTAGAGAGGTTGGACTGGATGAGCTCTAAAGGTCCCTTCCAAGCCCCACCATTCTATGATACTATGAAATGCAACCCCAGCACCCTGGACCTCCTCTCACCAGTTGTTGGAGTCCCATGTTACTGACATGTCCTAGGGACTCAACCTAGCTTTGAAGGAGCTTAATGATTTCCTTTGGATTTCCTTTGGATGTGACAGGTTAGTAGCTGAATGTGTGACTCTCCCAGCTAGCCCTAAGGCTCCTCCTGCAAGGACTTCTTCCAGGTCTATGCTGGGATTGGTCTGCTGTAGAAAGTAGACAGCTTGCCCTTTGGAAAAGGTATTGAGGAGAGGTAGGTCTGTCTCCCTTAAAGACAGAGCATGGATTTAACCTGGACAACACCTTGGACAAAAACAAAAATCAACTGTAGCTCTGAACAAATGAAGGAGAAGCCAGGTCCTTGATGCATGAGGCAAAGTTGGTCCAAGAGATGCTTTGTCGTGGGTTTTATGCACCTGAGCTTTGTGGAGACCACAAAATTAAAGCAGTGGGTGACTGGTCAGTTTTCAGCAGCCCACTTTCCACAATGGAGTCAGTGGAGAGGAATAATGCCAAGATCAAAGGAAGATCTAGACTTGATTTACATCCCCGTTGTATAAATGCCTTGACGATGGCACATTGTTGAAACACCCAGCATGTTGGAGAGGTTAGCATGTGGGCTACAAGAATAGCTCTTGGAGGGAACAGAGAGAGGCTTCCATGGGAAACAATGGCAAATGTGGGAGATTTTGGAAGAATATAGCTCAAATGTGGACAGGCTGGATGATCTTACAATGCTGACAGCAGTGGGAAGAGGAAACAGGTGACCAACACTTGCAACACAACAAAGGGGAGAAAAAAAAAGTCAATACAGAGTCTTTGCAGTGTTATGGGTCGAGGTTTTAACATCCAAGTGTGTATCATCAGAGCCACACACAAGCTTTTCCCTCTATACTCATCCCCTAAACAGGAGAAGCAGACAAAAATAACAGCATTGTGAAATTATTCAGACAAACTGGGGTGGTGGGAATGAAATGATGGAGCAGAGGAAAGGCTGGAAAGGGATGATTAAAAAGCCCCAATGAGAAGGGGTAAATGTATCTCAGTGCAGCAAAACTGAAGGTGTTGGCTGTGGGAGTTCTGGGGCATTTAATGGTTGCTCAAGGAGTAAAGCTGAAAAGGGTAGAATCACTTCTTATCAAGTAAGATCTCAGTAGGGAAATGAAGATGCTCGCTCTCTCACACACACACACAGACACACACACACACAGAGAGAAGATATTTCAGCTCGTGGTTGCAGCAAACAGGCTATTTTTAATGAAAATCAGGGGTGGCAGAGAATGAGACTGAGGCTCAGTCTTTCGAATGTCATGTGGAATGTGTTTTTTCACACCACTAAAGAGGAATATAGCTCAAAGGGCTGGATCCTAAATCCAGTGGGTGCTGGGAATCCAGCATGGATTGACAGGACTGCACCACTGTCAACCCTTCTGCACCTGAGGATAAGATGCAGCCACCCCATTCCCAGCTTAGGGAAGACACATCTACCCAATCTGCATATTCATAAATGTCAGAGATGGTTTTGCATTGGCTCTGCCAGATGGGATGGCAGGATTTCAGCTGGCTCCACTGCTGATTTTCATTCCCCAGGAATAAATGCAGGCTGCCCACATCTCTGATTGTTCTTGCAGTTTGCTGGCACTGCCAAATTCCAGCACCAGGGCCAAGCCTATGACATCCCCTCTCTGGTTTGGATGTTGTCCTGTCACATTGCTCATCCAACCTCCCTGCAAGGAGCCTCTGCATGCCAGGTTGTGAGCAACCACAGCTTTGAACACCGTGCAGCCAAGATAGGCCACTGGAACACAGTGGGTGACCCAAAGAGGGTGGACTCAGAAAGCTCCCCTGCAAGCACTTGTTACCACATTCATGTTGGCTTTTGTTCTTCCGTCTATAAAACAGCAGCTCCTGGCCAAATCCAACAGATGGAGGAAATCTCCCCTGTCTCTGCTGGAGAGGAGGATATCACTGAGTCCTTTGCCTCTAGCAGGTAAAATTCAGAGTTACAACAAACACTGAATGTTGTCCTTCAGATGTCTCGTTCTCTTGAGCTGAACAGCTGCCATGAAAAATGCCTCTGCCTAAGCTAAGCTGCTGTTAGCAGACAAGGCTTCCTTTCCAGCTTGGGATGAGCCTTCATTACAGTTTTGCTTCTGTTTTACAGCTCATGGAGATGGTTTACCTGGCTCACTTGCAGTAAGCTTGGGAATGTATCCTTAGGGAAATAGTCAAATGAAGATCATCAAGAAAGAGACTCCATTACATGAAACAGCAGAGGTGGTGGCTCAAGCAAGTGGTTATATTTTGGTGATCAAGCTGTTAGTAATCACACTTCTTGGAAAGGCTGAAAACTATCATTCCTGTTCCTAATGCTGAGACCTGCTGAAGGTCCACCTGAGACAGATTTGGAACAGGAAGGACCTGTGGAAGGTCCACTTGGGAATGGAGCTGTGTGACAAGAAAGGTTAAATCCCTCTAGCAGATTTTCCATAGCCAGGTAAGACAAAAGAAACCCTCACAGATCCTCCACAAACGTTCACTTCAGCAGTGGGAGCACCTCAGTTGCTCCCACTGGGAACCTGCCCTAGCTGTAATATCAGACTAAGACCTCTCCCTGCTGCTGGAGATCCAAACAAACAGCTGAAACACTCTTGTTAATCACCCATCAGCTTATGAGACAATTTGGCAGAAGCAAGGAAAAGAGAAGTCAAAGAAAAGAGATGGCTTTACTTTTGTTTGGAAGGTGGAGGTGACTTCTGTGTCGCTCTATACCTAACTTGCTTGGCCAGCAATTGATTTCACTTTTCAGTGGTGGCATTAGTTTCTGTGGACAGCTTTCAATTGACCCTCACAACAGAAAAGAAACTATCAGAGTGCTTATCCCTGTTTTCTTTTGTAGGATTGTAGATGGACAAGAAAAAAGAGCATTTTATTCCTGTTTGCTATCTACTAGAATACCTGGAGAGAAAGTCAGGTATTATTAGATGATACTGAAATGCTACCCAGTTCAGGGTAAAGATGTTCTGTCCAGTCATAGAATCATAGAATGGCAGGGGTTGCAAGGGACATTTAGAGATCATCCAGTCCAACCTCCTTCTTTTCTTCTTTTTATTTCCTTTATATTTTTCTTTTAGTTTAGAAAATTAGGCTCTATTTTGCTGCAGTGTATGAGACCACTCAGGAAAACAACAGTTCAAGAGGAAGAATCGACACCTTGCTCATCCCTAACAAGTCTATGAGCTAAAGTCAACATGAGAATAAGTGTGACATGTGTAAAACAGGATTTCTGTTCTGCTTTTAAATCCTCTCAGGTTTTGGTGCAGATCACAGAAAAAAGAATGAAAGGATACATGCAAGAAAATTAAAAGCCTTTCCTGGGTCAAAAGTGCACCTTTAAAACGTGGCTGCAAAGGCAACAAAGAGCAGATTCACTGAGGAGCGTGTTCAGAGCCAAATGCACAGCTTTGGTAGATATGAAGAGACAGAGGTTTATCTTGAGGTAAGACACAGACCTCAAGATGTGCCTGGGAAAGTCTTATTGAAAGATTAATTGTTCCCATTCTTCCCTCAAAAGCTTTATGCCTTGCCAGCGTTTGAAAGCATGACACCAGAGATCAGCAGTTTGTCTGCAAAGAGGCCCTTGGGAAAATGAATCAGAATTAACTTGTTTATTTCAAAGGGATACATCAATTTGTGCTGCCCCACTCTGTGGGAGTACTCTCTTTCCAAACTACAGCCTTCCACTTGGCTCAACATCCTTTCTTCCTAAATAAGCTCAGCTGAACTAATTGCTTTGCAATTTGGAGCAGGAGTTGACTGGGTGTATAATGGAAAGAGGAGAGGAAGGCAAGGGAAAGCATTTGTTGAATGATAGATCCCTCTTGGTACAATGAGGTGTTTCTGCACTTACGATCAGCTCTGCTGAATGTTGTGTTCTGGAAGAGGGGAGTGAGTAAAGAGTGAGTAAATAGAAACTCATCTTTCACTGCTGTGCTCTGAGTAACGAGTGGAGCTGGAAATCCAACCCAGACTTCCAGGCTCCGTGGTTGCCCACCGTCCCACTTCATCCATCCTTGTCACAGCAACCTTAGGAAGTCTATCAGGAAGAAGAGCCAAGTTCTGCTCCTGAGGCAGAGCAAGGGAAAATGTTATACCCTATGCACAATGCTGGTGAGGCTGGACTTGGAAAGCAGAGCCCAATCCACACCCCTCACCCAGTTCAGTAGGGATGAGGAATCAAACAGGTCTCATGGAGGTTTTTGAACATTGTTAGAGGATCCTCTGTAGACATTCCAAACTCAGCTGGATGAGTTCCTGAGTGCCCTACTCTAGGTGGTGCTGCTCTGGTGGGGGAGGGGGTTGCACTGGATAAGCTTTCCAAGTCCCTTCCAACCCTTGAGATTCTGTGGTTCTGTGATGGGGACATATGTCTTGCAAAGAGAATCTGGAGAGCTGTCCTCTTTCTTGTCCAGCACAGAAGAGGCACTCTAAAGGCATTTTTTTTTTGCCTGGTGTCCTCTGTGCCCCCATGTTCAAAGAACAGCCACATCTACAGAGCCCCTTCTACCTACCCACAGTGTCACCTCCACCTTCTCCTTCACTGCATTGTCCACCAAGACCAGCTGAGCCCTTCCTCCAGCTGCCCTCAGGCACACTCCTGTCCCACAGCTGGATCTCCTTCCATCTCCATCCTCCAGCTCCTTACACTCTTACCCTGACTGCCCCAAGCCACAGCTGCATCGTGCCAACAGAGTCACCAGCAAGTGTGGGGGGAACAGAGATTAAATATCCCTGGTGTGGGGGAACCTCAGAGGGTAATTATCAACTGTGAGTTAAGGAGATTAAATTCAATACACTGGAAGGGTTCATTTTTACAAAAAAAATAGTGAAAAAAAAAGCCTAATTGGAAAATGATTTAAATTTATGGAAGTGGTAAAAAATGCATGAAATCATTTTAGGCCTTATTAAAGGGAATGTATTTGTGTCCCTCTGTTTGAGCTTCTCCTTTATCAGGAGGTATTTCCCTGCCTTTGAAGACAGTTGAACTTTCCCTAGTTATTTGACTAGTTGGAGGAGTTATTCAAACATTCTCCAGTGTGAATTTCAAATGAAAAGAAAAGAAGGGAATAATGATAACCAGCATCTGCTGGGCTGAGCTGCTTCTGCTGTTGGTATTTTTTCCTCTTCGTTCCCCCTCTCAACTCAGTTAAAGCAAAACAACTGTGGATGGAAGTGCTGGAAGTTCAACAGTTCAAACCAACAATGTCTGACTGCTGATGCGTGTTGATAATCTGTTCCCTGCTCTCTAGAGAAGAGGAACTGGGAAGAGGTTGAGTTATAGGAGGAGAGCAGAGCATCTTGCCATGCTCAGGCCCTGTGTTTTGTCTGTCTAATGGCCAGATCTTCCTCCACATATTCACACTGTGAGCTCCATCTTGGAAAACAAAAGGAGCAGCAACACTACTTTTGGCTGGGAAAGTGAAGCAAGATTGACATCACTCTTAGCTGCATCCTTTATTTATTCTGAGGAGAGAGGTCTAGCTGTCAAAGGAATGCCTTTAAGGGCGTCTATTTAACCATCAGTGGCAGATTTATTACCAACATATGAATACTCAATGGAAGCCTGTATATAGATCCCTACAGATCAACTCCTGTTCTTAAAGAACTCCTTGAGGCAAAGGTCTGGATCTGCAGGTGTACGTGTAGGAGGATGGGATTCAGCACACATGGGGGAAGGGTGTTTGGATGTCTAGAGCTCCCTTCCAACCCATGGGACTGTGGCATTCTGGGCATGCTTGACCACGAGACAGGCAGGGAAAGGCAGGGGCCATGCACCACAGGATTCACATGCTCCCCAGGGTTCCCCAGGCTCCCCACACAACCCTTGGGGCAATATCTTTGATGATTTGACTGTGATGAAGCCAAGAGGGGGAGCGGCCCCCACCCCGGTCCCACCCGTGCCGGGGAACATGCCTCCACTTACTATTGCACGCCTTCCTATTGCACAGCCGACCTTCCTCCAGGACTCCCTCGCAGACCAGGCCTTCGTTGGGAAGGGGCTTGCAGGTGCGCATGCGGGTCTGCAGGCCTCCCCCGCAGTCCTTGGTGCAGTCGCCCCAAGCTGACCACGGGTTCCAACCACCTGGGCAAAAGCCAGAAAAGCCCCGTCAGCAGCCTGGAAGCCGAGGCGACGCCAGTCTGGGCACAGCTGACAATGGAGCCACTTGCCAAGCCCCAACACTGGGGTGTCTACACCACAGGGTAGCCCAGAAAGTCAAGAGTTAGGAGGGAAAGGGAGAAGTGTTGTCTTTTCATTGTCTTCTTTTCAACTATTCCCTGTCTCTAAACAGGGACCTTGCCTTCCTGAAAACCTTAGAATCATAGAATGGTAGGGTTGGAAGGGACATTTAGAGATCATCCAGTCCAACCCCCCTGCAGAAGCAGCTCCCACCTAGATCAGGTCACACAGGAACGTGTCCAGGTGCGTCTTGAAGAGCTCCAAGGAAGGAGCCTTGACACCCTTCCTGGGCAGCCTGGCCCAGGGCTCCCTCACTGAAACATTAAAGGGGTTTTCTACTATGTTTCAATGGAATTGTTTGTGTTCCAGCTTTATCCCATTACCCCTTGTCCTGTTGCTAGATGCCATCCAAAAAAAGTGCTGCCCCAACCTCCTGACACTCACCAGTGAGATATTTGTAACTATGAATGAGTTCCCCCCTCAGTTTCCTCTTCTCCAGACTACACAGCCCCAGGTCCCACAGCCTTTCCTCATAAGGAAGATGCTCCAGTCCCCTCAGCATCTTGGCAGCCCTGCACTGGCCTCTCTGCAGCACTTCCCTGTCTCTCCTGAGCTGGGCAGCCCAGCACTGGACACAGGACTCCAGATGAGGCTTCAGCAGGGCAGAGTAAAAGAGCAGAGGGACAGCACAAGCTCCCTGGCCCTGCTGCCCACACTCTCCTCAATGCCCCTAGGCTGCCATTGGCTTCTTGCCCATGAGCCCACGTTGCTGCTCATGCTCATTTGATGATCACTCAGCACTCCCAGGTCTGTCTCTGCAGAGCTGCTCTCCAGCAGGTCAATCCCCAGCCTGTGCTGGTGCATGGGGTTGTTCCTTCCCAGCTGCAGGACTCTGCCCTTGTCCTTGTTGAACTTCAGCAGGTTCCTCTATGCCCAACTCTGCAGCTGGTCGAGATGCTGCTGAATGGCAGCACAGCCTCTGGGGAATCAGACATTCCTTCCCCATTTCTAACTAGTTCAGCCCATCCTGTTGTTACAAGACACTCTGCCTAGTGAAAACATACAAGACGAAGGTCACACTGTATTTTAGTGGACGTTGCAGATCAGCCTGACTTGTCCGAGTCAGTCTAGCTATTCTCCAAGAATAACTAGAAACATAAGAAAACTAGTGGGCTGTGAAGCAGACATCCCTGAGAGAACATTGCTGCTAGAAACTAGATGTCTCTGCTAGCTCTGCAGAGATGTAAATTTAGCAACAGATGACTGACAGCCAATCACTTTATTCTGTAAAAGCCCAATCTAATTTCTGTGGGGCAGAGGATTCCCACATACTGCTCTTTGGAGTGTATCTGGAAATCTCCCCCTTGAGCAGGGACATCCCTCAAGGTTACCCTCCAGAGCTGAGTGAAAGAGAATCACTCACTGTCACTGATATGGGTAAGTAACATCATTCTCTATGAATAAATAATCATTAAGCTGGCTTTAAACTGTTCATTCAATTAATAATGAGCAGTAGCTACAGCACCACTGTAGCTGCAGATACCACCAGACATAGACAGTCAGAGCTCTCAAGGACAGCTTTATATTTGGGGGGTAGGGGGAATGATATTGCCATCCAGCATCCTTGCAGGACCCACAGGGACAAATCAGTGATCACCATAAGATGGAGCTGCTTTTTTGGCTTCCCTTCTCATCCATACTCACTGCTGGTGTCAGCAACACAAAGAACCACAGAATCATTTTGCTTGGAAAAGACCTTTAAGATCATGGAATCCAACCATTGCCAAGCCCGTCAGTACCTCATGTCACTCAGCACCTCAACTACACAGCTTTTAAGTCTCTCCAGGGATGGGGACTCCACAATCACACAGCTCCTCCCCTTGTACCTATACCCCTGCAAGCTGATGGAGCCAACAAGCTCCTTGCTGTAAGGATGAACCTGCTGTTTGTAGAAGGGAAATACTGAGCCTTCTGCAGCCTTCGCCTTCTCCATCTTTCCAGCTTGCTGCCAAGAACAACTGGCCTTGGTGGGATGTCCATAAATGTTGATGGCAGGATGGCCTGTGAAGACCATCAGAATGTGGCTTGCCTCCCACAGTCCGAAGCTTTACAGCGGAGTGCCTGTGGGGAGCCCAGCAAGACTGTGTTTTGTGTTGTAAAAAGACAGCAGGGGACCATGCAGGCCCTTCAAGTGATGGATAAGCTGTCATACCCCTCAGTGGTCAGTTCACTCCTCAGCAGCCATATACAGCGAGCTAAACTCTGCCCTGTAACAAGCTTCTCGCAGCTTCTCACAGCTGCTGACTGCTTCCACTCTATCATTTTCCCACCTCATGGGGAGCAACAGTGGCTGCGCTTCATCCCAGAGGTTTCCACACTCAAAAGGCTGCTTTTCCTGCTGTGCATTCTCTCATCACCTCATCTTGATGCTTCAGGTCCAAGAAATTCAGCTATGTGGCATGTTCAGGCACAGATAATGAGCTAAAGACACAGGGTTTCTTTGAAGGGAGGATACACTGGGAGAAAAGCAATTGCTGTTTCTTAAAGCAAAAATGAAAGAAAATAATTTTTCTTCTTCTCACCAACAGTCAGAGATTTCAGAGATGTAAATAATCCATTTCAGCCAGCCCAGCCTCCCTGTGACACTGTTTATGAGGCAATGGAGTTCATGGCTGTCCTCAGAGCTGTGAGATCTGCTGCTCCCTACACATCCTGGGCAGAAAACCAGCCCTATCAGGAAAAACAAAGGTCCTCAGAAGCCCAGCTAGGTGTCAGAACAGAATACAGGGACATTATCAGCACTGCTGTGCATGGGGATGTGCAGATACTCATCCACCTCCACAGCATAAAGCCACGAGCTCATATGCTACTACCATCAAAGACAAAGTGAAAAGAAACTCATGCTCAGCAGCTCTCATACTGCTGCATGCAGTGGAAGGTGCTTAGATACTTAATAATGAGACCAACCTGGGAAAAATAGAGCAGGAAGGAATTGCAAGCTAGTGAACCTGTCAGTAAGATGCTCAGATATCCTGGCAGCAGAGTGGAGGATGGAGCTGGTATTAGCACACAATTTCTATTTGACCTTGAAGAAGACTGTGTTCCCCTTTGAAAGTCACTTTCTCTGCTGGTTCCCTTTCTAAACAGCATGGGGAAACAGGCTTTGATCTCCTGTTTCCTGATGGCAGCCAGATTGTGTTTCAGTTGCAAGAGAGGCCACTGGCATAATATATAATTATATAATTATGGCAGAGAGGCCACTGGCATAATATACCATTATGGCAGGTATCCTGATGCCTTGCTTGAGCTGATCAATAGGATATCTGTAACCAGACACATTTAGGGGTTAAGTAATTCCTTTGCTTGCCCTTTCCAAGATGTCTTTCTTTACTCTCTTTTGTGGCAGTGAGGCTGGGAAAGGGAGAAGGCAGCCTTGGCTAGGCTTATGATTTATTTGCTTGGGATGCTTTTTGAGTCAAAAATGCGTAATTGCTCCAGTAACTTTAAAGGTTATTTCATATTGTGTTTGTAAGCAAAACACAGGCTGCTTGCTCAGTGTGATGGCCTGCTGTGGTGTCCCTATTTGATGATGGGTCATTCAAACAGTTCTGCATTTCAGAATATAACCTATTATGATGACATTAACTCCTTAAACATACATAGAAATCAATGCTGCCTGATCTCACTACAGGAAGGAATGAGGGATAGTGCAGGTTCCAGCCTTTGATGACTTCTTACTCTGCTTATTCTCAGCAATGGGAGAAACAGTCAAAAGAAGATAAAAACCATCATGATCTCAAACCCTTAACTGGAATGAGATCTCTGCCTGAGCACAGATAACTTGCTTCCTTTCCTTATTCCTCAGCTTCCATCACATTTGTGAGTACTAAAGAGAAGCTAGAGAAGTACCAGAGCACTTATTAAATCAACACAGGCATTTACAGCCAAAGCAAAGGCATTCCCCACTTTATGGAGTGGTCTGCTTTTATCATCAGCTTGTCCCATGGTCCTGAGGAATGAAATACTGCACGTTATTTATCCTGTTTATTGGCTGTCAGATAAACCTTTAGAAATCTCTCTTCTTTTCCTGGCTCCAGTCATTCATTGTTTCAAGTGATTTGTCTTTTTTAGTGGGGCTGTAAACAAGCAGTTAAGGGCCTGTTGTATGAAGTTATCCCCATCCTGCCTTTGAGGGGAGGAGGGGAGAAAGGCTGTGCCATGAGTAAAACACTAGGCTCTTCTGCCCATCACTTAAGAGCATCTAGCTAGTGGAAAGGAGTGGCTGGGTAACAAGTACTGAATGAGCTACCAGAGCTGTGGTAACAAACAGGTGCTTTTAGCCCAGTGCTGATGCTGCAGAAGACACACGAGTGGGGGTTTGAGCTGCAACAGCCCTCAAGTATTTCTCATCTTCTCAGTGTTCCTTCCAACTTGTCTGCTGCACAATTCTCTGCTCTGCCCCTTCCTTCATGTCAAGTATTGGTTTGAAGGAGACATTTCTGATGCTGGGAAGTGAGTAACACGTGAGAACTGTAATGTGGAATCCCATTGAAGTCAAGGGGACTCTTTGCAGAGCCCCTTTTGCCCCCAGAGTCCTGTTTCACCATCTCTCAACAAACCACTGCACCCTGCTGATGGATGCAGGTTGGAGTTGCCATGTCTCCTTAACCCAGAAACAAGGAGCCTGCTGCAACTGTTTCATGAAGAACTTTGCTTTACAAAGGTGCTGATTCCCATGAAGGTCACATACCCAACCTGTTCCAACTTCGCAAAGTTGTGCTTGACTGCAGCCTTGGACAGCTACAGACCTTTATCACTTTGCTCTTTATTCCCTTTAACTGAAGTAGCTGTGGCTTATGCCTCCGGCTCCAGAGATTTCTGTCCCAGTCATAGAATCATACAATGGTAAGAGTTGGAAGGAACCTTTAGAGATCATCCAGTCCAACCCCCCTGCAGAAGCAGCTCCCACCTAGATCAGGTCACACAGGAATGTGTCCAGGTGGGTCTTGAAGATCTCCAAGGAAGGAGACTCCACAACCCCTCTGGGCAGCCTGGGCCAGGGCTCCCTCACTGAAACAGCTTTTTGTTATATTTAAGTGGAACTTTTTGTGTTCCAGCTTCATCCCATCACCCCTTGTCCTGTTGCTAGATGCCATCCCAAAAAGTGCTGCCCCAACCTCCTGACAACCACCATTTATATAATTGTAAATATTAATGAGATCCCCCTCAGTCTCCTCTTCTCCAGACTAAACAGCCCCAGGTCTCACAGTCTTTCCNAGGACTGCCAGGTCTGTCTCTGCAGAGCTGCTCTCCAGCAAGTCAATCCCCAGCCTGTGCTGGTGCATGGGGTTGTTCCTTCCCAGCTGCAGGACTCTGCCCTTGACCTTGTTGAACCTCAGCAGATTCCTCTGTGCCCAACTCTGCAGCTGGTCGAGATCCCACTGAATGGCAGCTCAGCCTCTGGGGAATCAGCCAATGCTCCCAGTTTGGCACCAGCAGGGATCTTGCTGAGGGTCCCTCTGTCCCTTCATCCAGGTGTTTGATGAAGATGTTAAACAAGACTGGCCCCAGAACCAATCCCTAAGGAACTCCACTGGCCACAATCAGGGGTTATCACCTCCATCACCTAGCAAAGTGTGTTTTCTATTTTGAGAACTGCCTTAGCTCCTAGCACGAGCTTATACACAGGAGGCTGCTGCTTCTAGGACTGTTTGGAGTGCCGTGGAGACTGTCGTTCAGGGAGGCCTTTAATCAGGTTGCTAAAGGGCTTTTTGATCCTCCTCAGACAGTTCTTATCACAATCACATTCTAAAACAAATTACTTTTCATGCTAGGCTGACCCAATGCATTCTAATTCTCCACAGTTAACTGGGGAAAACTTCAAGATGGTCAGAATGGACTGGCAAGCTCATGCTTGGTGCTGCCTGTTCTGAATGTTAAGCAGAGATGCCAAAAGAATAGGTCTTTCCTACCACAAATTAACTGAGAGAGCTTCACTTAGACTCCTCGTCCAAACACCCTTGATCTTTGGGAAGATTTGCATCCCCATCAGGAGTTTATCTTTGCAGCTGACAGCTGTGATGTGTCTCAGATGCCAGTCAGTCAATCATGCCTTTTAATTTAGCAGCAATGCCTTAAATTAGATGACAGAGACAACAGCAAAAAAGCACAAACCAACCCCAAACCCTAAGGAATCAACACAAAACAATCAATAGAGCACAGCAAAACGGTCTTTGCTGACATACACTACATCCATCTCTGATTCTGGGGTTTCTTATTTTCAGATTTAGCCTCTCATTGACCCCAGCTGCAGGCACTTCTTGTTGGTAGCTCTCTCAAAAGTCATCAGGGTATCTTGTGTCTTAAACACGCTGAGACTACATAAAGCCACCACGGTTCTGTGTGCTACTGCTGGAAATGTTTGCAGCGGGCCTTATATGACAGTATCTGAAGGCCTGAGAATTGTGAATGAGTGAAAAAGAGGTGTTATTTCTTATGCAAATAGGGGGAAGGATGCTGGAAGGAGATTAAGAGTGAGATTGTTTTACAGCATCTGAAAGTTAAACCTGTTATACAGTGGGGAAAGCGAGAGAGCTGCTCCATGAGGTTTTATTACACTCCTTTCTTACTACACTGGGAAAGAGCAAGTCCAGAAGGGACTATTTTGAAGACAACCTTCTATTAGACAAAACGATGATCCTTCCCTAGAGAGCCATCCAATCAGTTTGCTACTTCTGTGGAAGAAAGGGAAAAGAATCTTTCAGGAAGATGTCTCCTTCTCCTGCGCCGTTGCACTGAAAGCACGAGCCAGTTGCTCCTTGTGGTTCATTCTATTCCCTTTCAAAAATAAATCCCATGTAACACTTCGCTGTTTGGCAGATTGTGCACACTAAATATGAAAGCTAACCCCTCACCAAGTTCCCTAAAAAGCAAAAGCATTCATTTCAGCTCTTCCCTACAACCTTCCTCTTCAGATGCCAAAGCTTCTGATGAGCAATGTATGACTGTGACACTCACGTGAGGGGTAAATACCCTGTTGTGCCACTGTCCATACTGTGTGTCAAGAGCTCTGGTAGGTTATCCAGCTAATGACAAATTTAATTCAACACAAAGACCCAGAAACTATGAAAGAAAGACGACAGGAAGAGGCACTGATCCCAGGCTGCCCAGGGAGGGTGTGGAAGCTCCTTCCTTGGAGGTCTTCAAGACTCGCCTGGACACGTTCCTGTGTGACCTGATCTAGGTGGGAGCTGCTTCTGCAGGGAGGTTGGACTGGATGAGCTCTAAAGGTCCCTTCCAATCCCCACCATTCTGTGATTCCTTAGGTGGTACTCCTGGTTTATGATCCATTTTCACTTGGTGAGTTACCAAGATGATAGAATCATCTCCAGCCAGTTGAGATCCCACTGACTGGCAGCTCAGCCTCTGGGGAATCAGCCAGTACTCCCAGTTTGGTGCCATCAGGGAACTTGCTGAGGGTCCCTCTGTCCCCTCCCCCACGTGGTTGATGAAAATGTTGAACAAGACTGGCCCCAGAACCCATCCCTGTGGAACTCCACTGGCCACAAGCCTCCAACTCCATTCTGTGCCATTGATCACCACCCCCTGGGCTCTGTCATCAGTTCCTGGCATAAAGCCAACTATCATGAGTCATTGGGAAGGAGACTCTTGGAAGTTCCATTCAATTCAAGTGGGTCCCTCAGGCTGTAGGACTTATTGTCCTATAGAGAAAAGAGATTTGGAGATTGCACAAAAAAGTGTTACAGGATTCTTGGGGTGGTGGTGGGGAAAGGAAGGCTGATATGTGTACAAACCAGCAGCAAACATCAAGCTAGTGCAGCAAGCAAGTAGGATAACATAGACCCAAGACGATAGCATCAATCTCTGCAGCCAGCATCATCCTTTCTGTGCCGTGTGTGTTTACCTCTGACATACTATATTAACTGCAGCCATAAGGAACCCTTCAGACTCTCTTCCATGGAAAGCAGATGGGTGGAGGTGGGAAAATGATGAAGATGCAATAAAAGTTCATGAATGACCAAGGGAATAGCTGTTCACTGTCCTTTCCAATATTAGAACTGAGGAGTGTTAAATGAAACTAGCAGGAGGCAGGTGCAGAACCAAGGAAGGACATAATTCACAGACCCAGAGCACTGTCACACTGTGCAATGCTCATCACAACAATGTGAAAAGGTACCAGAGCTTCTGTGAATACAAAAGGTAGCTGGGGAAATACATGAAAGACAAACTCACCAAATGCCATGAGATACAGAAACATCAGCTCGTGCTCAGAAGCTCTCCAGGCTGTAAGCTGCTGAAGGCTAGAAGAATGCTGTATGCTATTTTCCCTTAGTAGCCACTGCTAACGAGAGGATATTGGGCCTAAAGACCCCAGATCTAGCTAACAAGGTGGTTTCTGGTGCTTTCCCAGTTGCTTGGCCTCTTCCTACCTTAACTTCACTACTATGATTGTCACAGAGATGTGCTCAGACAGATCAAGGTCACGCCAGTATTCCCCACCTCATCATTCCAAATGGTACTCAGCTCACTCATGTCTGAGTACCCAAATCAATGACATGACTTTTCAAAGCTGCTGAGTGGCCAAAGCTGCAATTGATTTCCATCCCATTCAGGAGACCCAGCAATTGAAGGTAATGAGGCCCAGCTTGGACAAATATTTAGGACCAGCTTCCATCTCTGCAAATTGCTTAAGGAGGATGGAAATGAGGCCACAGCCCTCAGCTTTCAAGGAAATACAGTGTAAAGCTGTGCTTATTACATGAATCCCTGCAAATGAAACACCAGGGATAAAGGGAGATTATTTATGTGGAAAGAGCGGGGGAGGTGGGCAGGGAAATGAGAAAGGGAATGTTTAGACTGGAGCAGGAGATCAAATAAGACCGTGGAAAAGTCTTCCCCTAAGAAAGCCGTAGAGGCCTCATCATTTAACTTCTTTCAAAGCAGAGCAGGGAAAATATCAGAGAGCAGACTTGTGAAGAAAAATCCTGCATGTGCCACCAGGGAGGAACAAAATGCTTTCCCTCCCTCAACTTCTCTGATACTGTATAAATCACATCAGAGCTGGGTTCACACGCTGTTTGCCTCTTCAAGTTCTTGCAAACCTTGGTGCAGAGCAGAGAGGGGGCACGTGTGTGTGCCTCTGGATGGTGAGAAATACACAAGCATGTTAAACCCTGTGATGGCCAAGTTCATCAAAACCTTAGTGTCACTGAACAAGGAAATCAAAGAAGAGCATTTGTGTATTGGCTTGGTTTTGCCAAAGATGTTTTCACCTTTGAAAAGGTGGAAAGTACTTGGATCATGGAATCAGAGAATCCCAGAATCTTAAGGGCTGGAAGGGAGCTGGAAAGCTCATCCAGTGCAACTCCCCTGCCAGAGCAGCAGCACCTAGAGTAGGGCACACAGGGACTCATCCAGCTGGGTTGGGATGTCTCCAGAGAAGGAGCCTCCACAGCCCATCTGGGCAGCCCCTGCCAGTGCTCCCTCACCTCAGCAAGGAAGAAATTTTTCGTTCTGTTTATTTGGAACCTCTTCTGTTGCAGCTTGTCCCCATTGCCCCTTGTCCTGTCACTGGCCATCCCTGAGCACAGCCTGGCTCCAGCCTCCTCACACCCACCCTTGATGAGTTTGTAACATGAATGAGCTCACCCCTCAGGCTCCTCTTCTCCAAGCTGAAGAGCCTCAGCTCCCTCAGCCTTTCATCACAAAGGAGATGCTCCAGTCCATCTCCTTGTGGAAAGGAGGTCGTAGTGAGCTGAGGGTCAGTCTTTTCTCCCAAGTAATGGGTGACAGGCCAAGAGGAAATGGCTTCAAGTTGCCTCAGGGGAGGTTGAGGTTGGAGCTGAGGCAGAATTGTTTCCCTGAGAGGGGTGTCAGCCCCTGTGCCAGGCTGCCCAGGGAGCTGGGGGAGTGCCCAGCCCTGGAGGGATCCCAAAGCTGTGGAGCTGAGGTGCTGAGGGCTGTGGGTTAGTGGTGGCTGTGGCGCTGGGAAGGGAGAGGTTGGACTCCATGAACTTAAAGGTCTTTTCCAACTGAAGTGATTCTGTGATTCACTTGCAGAACACTGAATAAACCCAAAACTGCAGTGACATGTTGTAACACCCAAAGCCTTGCAAGGCCTGTGGAATTTCAGCCTGTTTCCTGAACAGCATTTCCAGCTGAAGGATTTCTATGGTCTCTGAGTTTCTATGGCCTCTGAGTTCCATGGTCTCCGTTTCTCAGTCCTTCACGAGCTGTGACGCACTTCTCCTTGCAAGAGCCCAGGTCTGTTCTATTGTTACCTCTGCAAGATGAACAAAGGAAGGGCTGAAAGTCTCAACAACTTGTCTGCAGATTCACAGGGCAACTGCTGTACAGGAGCTACATTTTCTTAAGGAAAGCATCTTACAGGATGATATAGAGTAAATCACCCAGGAGCCAGATGTCCCCCACTACGAGCAGTTTTGCCAAGGAGATGCTGCTCTGCAGACACTACTCGTGGCGCTCAGCACTCCTGGCTCCAGTAACTGCTCCCAAGACAGTCAGAAATGCAAACTCCAGCACAATGCTGAGGTAGTTGCCTTGGCACTTATTAAACCAAATATTTAATGATGTTTTGATACATGCAAGCCAAACCCTCTTCACACAGAGATGTCAGTAATAAGGGTTTTGCCTGGAAGGGGAACGGAGGCAGCTGAAACCCAGATGAAAGTGCGTGATGTGTGTGCACCTGTGAGGAAGGTTGGTGAACAAGCAAGTTGTCAGCAGGCATTTCTCCCATCAGTGTCCTCTCCTTCACAGAGCTGTCAGTTACACTCATCCTACAGTGGGAAGATGCTGATTCTGGCTGCTTTGCAGGGCAGAGGCTGCCTTTACCACTTCAACCTTTGACACGTCATTAGTGATTTTCACTGCAGAAGGGAGCAGGCTTTAGGCTTCTCTGTGTGTGTAGTATCTGTCTCTTAGTAAGTCCCCTCATTAAGAGGGGGACAGAATTAATGTTTGGGTCATGTAGCACTTGGGCAAGGAGAGCAAAAAAAATCTAAGGGAGTCAAATGTTAAGAAATTAGGATGTAGAGCTAGGATTAGAGATTGATTAGGATAATTAGAGATTAATTAGAGATTAATTAGGATTAGAGAGGAGCTTATCTGCAACCCAAAGTTTTGGGTCAATAAAGACTGCATGCCCAGAGAGCTCAAGAGGTCACTTTGCTGTGAAAAGATGCCCAGCAGTGTCCAAAGACAGTAAAAAGATCTTGGGAGAAGTGTTGTCTGAACTGGATTGCTTGGGACCAGAAACTGCATTGTGTTGGTGAGCATCTGAGATCTTTAAATTGGGCTGAGCACTTGCACTGGGATAGGGACTGATGTTATGGATTAGTGCCCTGTGTAAGTCTAGTAGGATCCAGTCCCATCCTTGACAATGATGGGATGAGATAACATAGAGGAATGTCTGCATTGAGGTGTCCAGAGTAAATGATGAGGTTACTGCACCAGGACAGATCCTGAAGATGAAGAGTGAATCTGTCTGCCTTTTACCCTTCAAACCAGAGCTACAAAGTAGACAGTGACCTACAGCATCTTCCTCTTTTTTGAGGATTTGGGGTCTTTAATTGGACCATGGTGGGAATCATAGAATCACAGAATGGTAGGGGTTGGAAGGGACCTTTAGAAATCATCTAGTCCAACCCCCCTGCAGAACCAGGTCCACCTAGATCACTCAGGAACACATCCAGGAGGAAGCTTCCAGTCCAAACCCCACTGCGCTGGGAAGGGATTTCCCTCCTGGATGTGCTCTTCACAAAGGTTTTTAAAAACAAGTGTATGTAAATCTTTAAAGCTCTTCATCACTTGTAAGATGGAAAATACATTAAACTGAAACCTTGACTTTTTTGCTGGATGCTTTCTTGGCCTGGGCAGAGTTTCTCCTGAGTTTATACACGATTAGTAAATATTAGAAGCAATAAAGGGTGTGTACACAACTGGGGGGCACTGTGTAGCACACACCTTTAGCCAAAGCTTTCCCTGTATGCAGTTGTGAACTGAAGAGCAAGGCAAGCTTCCATCTCCACACATCTGAGGTATGCCATGAGCCTCTGAAGCACCTCACATCCCATTGCTAGTCACTTGCAACTCCTTCTCTGGGATACCCATGCAATTGAGCCATTTGGTAGGAGATCAGGTCCTTTGCATCACAAAGGAAGCCACAAAGTCTTTCCTTCATTGCTCTTTGCAGAGTCTTTTTGATTCATTTGGTGCTGAACAGTCAGCATTACTATTCTGCTTGCTTTCAGTCTGTGTTCATCTGGCCACTAATTGAGCATTGTTGGTTGCTGAGATTAATTGGAGCATTTTGGAAACACAGGAACTTTTTGCATCTGCCAGTGTTTAAGGTGGGAAACAGACATCTGAGGTATGAGCAGATCCACCTTGTGAATCCTGGCTGCAGATGTGTGAAGAGGATTTATTACACTGCCAACACCTACAATCAGTGACAGTGGTTTCATCAGGGTGTGCCATGGGAACTAGAACCATCATGTATAGTCCCAGAAGGCAGAGATATGTTCCAAAAGCAAAGCTGCCACTAGATTCATGGTATTTTAAGGAGACAGCAGCAGCAGCTCCTTGGGGATAACATGTCTTAGCATCAAGGGCAAGAAATCAATATCATCAGCCTGGATCAACATTGTAATAAAGAGGTTAATATTGATCTTTTGACATTGATGCTAAGGTGTGGTAGGTGCACCGAGTCATTAACATGGTTGCTGACAATTTGAAGTTGGGATGCTGTAAAACAGAGTGCAGGCACAGCAGTTTGCTCCCAAATCCATTACAGACACTGGATTACAATGATTAAAGCAATTCTCAGCCTGGTTCATAAACAACTGTTCTCAAAGTCATCACCTTTTCTATCAGTGGTGAGAGGGGATTACTCACATAGGCCTGTTGCAATTCCTTGTGCCACTCTGAGGCTTTGAAGGGACATAACTCCATCTGGTCCTGCCATCAGCAAAGCTGTGGTCTCATCCTGTGCTTTTATCCTGGAAACTACACAGGAGTTCAGGTCTGGTTCTTCACACTGGCTTGATGCAGAATGGCCCATGTGGCTGTGTTACCTTAACACAGGTGAAGTCTCTCTCTGATTTTTCCTGTAGTGACCACTGAATGAAAGCCTTTTCCCTAATCAACCTCTGGAGCATCTTCATGAGCATCTTCTAGCCCTGAGTCTGCTGAGCCAGACCCTGATACCCATAATCTTTGGCCAACAGAGCTCAGAATCTTTCCTGCTTAAAATCACTCTTTCCTATAGATAAACCTGACATGAAATCCATCTGATCTGAGGCCCTGCTCAAGGAGAGAAACACAGGATACTGAGAGACCTCATCAGCACAGATGATGAGAGGCCATGAAGGCTCAGCATTTACTCAGGCATTTGTCAATGATTATTTCTGTGATAGGTATTTGCCATTTCTATTCCAGCAGTGTTAAGAGGCCTTGAGTAAGATGAGAGCTGTCCTGGGATTGGCACTTTACAGGTAAAAACAGTCACAGACAGTCCTTGATCCTAAGAGCCTGCATTAAATGGTGCCTAAATACTGCTGTGATTGGTACTACAGAGTAAGAGAGCTGAGTGTGCAGGGAGAGGGAAGTGAAGAAGAGTGGGCATGTTAACAGATATACAGAGATTCAGACTACTTTGCAAATTATTGGCTGTACTTAAATGTTAATCATCCTGTGCATTAGCTGTTTTCTTCTATGCTAAAACAGACAAACCTCTCTGAGCTATCAGTCTGTCTGCATAAATAGGGTGGATTATGAACAGAAGAAAGGTGTCATTTTCCACCCAGGATATTCCTCAGAAGTGTGTGGGAACTAATCCATATGATACTGGAATATGCAGAGTGATGGTGGAAAATTTCTCTGTATCCTTCTTTTCCTTTTGTTACGATTGGTGCTCAGAGGAGTCAGGAGTGGTTGGTTTCTCATTGATTACCACAACTACTCAGGATGGAGAGTCAATATACCAGGCAATTCATTTTCCTCTGACACTCCATGAAACTAGAAACATAGCTAAATTCCCTCTGGATAACCACATGAGGAGTGTGAATAAACCTCAGGAGTTCAGCCCTGCTCTCCATTCCTCTCTCCATGACTCGTATCTGAAGCCACCGGGTACTCATGGCATGTGGCACCTGTTCCACATGGCACAAAAAGATCATGATCAGCATTACAAGGAACAGAAGAGGTTCCAAAGAAACACAAGAAAAAGCTTCTTCCCTGTTGAGGTGAGGGAGCACTGGAAAGGGCTGCCCAGATGGGCTGTGGAGGCTCCTTCTCTGGAGACGTCCCAACCCAGCTGGATGAGTTCCTGTATGACCTACTCTAGCTGGTCCTGCTGTGGTAGGGGAGTTGCACTGGATGAGGTCCTTTCCAGCCCTTGAGATTCTGTGATTCTGTGATCCATGTGAAAGCTGCAGCTCCCACAGCCCCCAGACCAATACCTGTTTGACTCTGGCCCGTCCTGACATGATTTACTCCCACCATTTCTCTCTCAGCAGCTGTCCATAGAACCTTTCTGCTAAGTACAATCCAACACCTCTCCAAGAAATACTGACTGCTCATCCAGCAATTCTCACTCAGCACAAAGCAAATAACAGCTAATAATTGTATCTGCTAATTACAAGTGACTGCTGCCTGAGGAGTTGTGTTCCTATGGTGACCTGGAATGGACCATGATGTTCAAAAGCAGAAAGGTGAGAGAAGGACAGACCTGCACCTCGTGGCTTCAGAGGGTCCCTGAACCTTTGAGGTTGGATGCATCTATTTTTTGAGCACATGAGCCAAGAGCAACATCTACTGGCCAAGCTGTTTAGTAAGATCAAGTGTAGATCTGGCACAAGCCATGGATGTTACAGACCATGACACAGCTGTGAGATATTTTTAGTTGGCACCCAAAACCAAGATTTAGCACTTCCCAGCTGTGGAAGCTGTTGTCTAAGCAAATATCTCAGCCTTGCACACCTTGGTCTAGATCATATTCATGCCTCATCTGAAACTGGCTGTTCAAGCCCAAAGTGTCCTGGGTAGTGCATCTTGGTACGCAGTAAGCATTTGTGTATCTCCATTTCTTTACAACTAAGTGCTCCTTGAACTTCTCCAAAACTGTTCCTGAGCTGAAGAAGGCTGAAGGTGAGTAGAAGACAATTGTTTGTTACCAAAGCTGCAATAAGTTTACAGTGACGAGTGTTCAGGTGGTCTGATTTTAAACATCAAAAATACAGGGTCCAAGTTTGGAGGCTGGGCCTGTTGATGTGTCTGCTGATGTGAGGCAACTTTTAGAGAGCGTCCAGCACAGAGCCATCAAGATGATCAGGGGACTGGAGCATCTTCGTGACGAGGAAAGGCTGTGGGACCTGGGGCTGTTTAGTCTGGAGAAGAGAAGACTGAGGGGGGAACTCATTAATATTTACAAGTATTTGAAAGGTGTTTGCCAAGGGGATGGGACAACACTTTTCTTCTGTAGTGCCCAGTGACAGGACAAAGGGTAATGGAACAAAATGGTTGGAACACAAAATGTTCCACTTAAACTTAAGGAAAAACTTCTTTACTGTTGAGATGGGAGAGCCCTGGCCCAGGCTGCCCAGGGAGGGTGTGGAGGCTCCTTCTAAGGAGGTTTCCAAACCCACCTGGACACGTTCCTGTGTGACTTCTTCTAGCTGGAACTGCTTGAGTAGGGAGGTTGGACTGGATGATGTCTAAAGGTCCCTTCCAACCCCACCATTCTGTGATGTTGTGTAAAGATGGACTATGTGGAAAAAATGGAGGAGAAGCTTCACCTACTGAAAGGGTCTTTCCAAGTATGTTAAAGTTAATGTTGTTATAGGCCCCTGTTCTTCCTCATCCTCAGCCACTCTTTTAATAATCGTTCTCAAAAGTCAGTGCCCTTGGAGGTCTTCAAGACCCGCCTGGACATGTTCCTGTGTCACCTGATCTAGGTGAATCTGTTTCTGCAGGGGGGCTGGACTAGCTGATCTCTAAATGTCCCTTACAACCCTACCATTCTGTGATTCTATGAATGTGTATGAACAAGAGAAAGAGAAATCAGTGAAACTACACTCAAAAACCAGAAGCAAAAAACCCCCTGTGACTTCATCTTATTAAGAAGACTCAATCTAAACCTCACTAATAACAGGCATAACTCATGCTTCCCTTTCTGTGGCCTGGAGGACATGACCATTTGAGTGTTGATGGCTGAACAGAGCTCTAAGGAACTCCAAATGAATTACACATAAATTACCATTTCCTACCTGCAAGAAAGCCAATTCTCCCTGCAGAGCAAGATGCAGAGAGAAGAGTGAAACAGCTTCAACCATAATCTGAGCTTGCTGCAGGATCACATACAGTCCTCCAAAACACTGCCAGAGTGGGCAATATCTCAGCTAGTTTTACAGGTCTATGGTACAGATGTGTCTGTCTGAGTCTTTCGTAACTAAAGGAGGGACATAAGAACTTGTAGAAGTGTAGACTGTTTCAGCATCTTGCTTTAGAGAGAGATGAAGCTCACCCTAGAAATGCCCATTTCTCTCTCTTGATTGTAGAAGGAGACCAGATGACCTGCTTAGAATGTCATTTGATCAGAGGAATCCTTGTCTCACATCATGGGACACTGAGAGATGGCAGAGAACCACAAGTGAATAAAATGAGCTGGACTCACAAAGCAAAACTGAGTAAAAAGAGAAGGAACATGCGTGGCTGCTGCAGGCAGGTGGTGAGCTTGATCTACATAGGTGTCTTGCCTGCTGACACACAGCCGCATCCAACTGCTCATTTGGCAGCCTCCTTTCAGGACAAAGAGTCCAGGTGTTCCTTGCAGGCAAGGTTGAAAGCAGGAGGCCTGAGATCTGCAAGGAGCTGTGCCCTCTGGAGGTGTAGCATCACAGGACTATAAGCTTAGCAACTCAGGATTTCTGGTTAGGCTTGCCCCAAGCCTGCTGGATGATCTCAGAAGAGTCTCTGTACCCTAAGCTAGTGAGAGTCTCCAATCCTGATGGGGAATATGATGATATAGAGTGCTGAAAGTGGGGAGAAATGGCAAATCTTACTCTTTTTGACCATGATCTATAGACACAGATCACGGCAAGAAGCATTCCTGGGTATATTTTACTGAGTCTGGTGCAATCCAAACCCTATCAGACATCTCAGTTCCAAGTTTCACATAGAAAGGGACCATAACCAAACGCAACTCTCTGCACATTCATGGTACCTGTGGACATAAGCAGGAAAGACAGAGAGGCAGGTTCATCTTCTGCTTCATTCTAGTTTATGGACGATAGCACAGCTGAGCCCTTGTTAGGCCCTTTTAGCATCCTACCTCCTAATGGGGAGGACAGGAGGGTTGCAAGAGAGAAATACATCACCCAGCTCTTCCAATCTACCTCCAGGACCAGCACAGAGAAATGCTGAGGAGTACCCAAGGCCAGCAAGTGTGGAATAAGACCAGGAAGGTCAAGATGCTCATTAAGGCTCATTTTCTCTCTTCCTGACAATGTCTAGCCTTATCTGATGCTATGAGGTCACTACAGAGACTACTGCATGGTCTCACACTCAAGTTTAGAGATGTGGCTTCAGCATAGCACTCCTGGGAAAGTAAGGAAAGACCACAGACAGTTTGAGTCTTCCTTCTCCCTCTGTTAGATTGGTTAGAGCAAATAGCACATAGAAGGCTTTAATGGAAAGTGTCTCCTTGTGCATGGAAGGAAGGAGTCCCCCTTATATCTAACTGAAACCATTTATCTTGGCTACAGAAGCACTGGGGCCTGGCTTCATCCCTGTGCTTTCCAGCTGGTCCATGTATCTAGATAATAGGTTGAATCAAAATGCAGCATGTGAGCAGATGGGGTGGTTGAGGTTTTCTGATCCCTGGCTGAGCAAGCACACGAGGATGCACACAGGTAATGCCTGAGCAGAGGCCAAAGAAAGAACAGAACAGAAACCCAAAACAGGAGGGGCACAAACCTCAAGGGGAAGGTTGAGCTCTTGTGTCTCCTTGAATAATGCAAGGAGCAAAATATTCTGTTACCAGCCTAGGGAGCAGACAATTAAAACACTACTTGAAGCAAATGTCTCTTGACTCTGGCTTAGAATTTCAATTAGTCTGCAAAGTCTTATTGCACTTAAGTGTAGGCTAGTGACATTTCAGGAAGGAGAGATTGATTGGGAGCTGGGTTACAGCTCAGCCAGTGGGGATCACATCTAGGGGCTTGTCCTTAAAAACAATGTGTGATCTCTGCATGGCATTTTCCTTGTTTAGCTCTTTTATGTTTCCTGTGAGAATGTATAATCCCAGTAGCCAGAGCACTGTCACATCCTTTTAAACTCTGTCTTATTTTCTTTCTCTCTTCAACCTTTTCTTCCTATTGTTTTTTTTTAGATGCACCTTTGAGCACCTTTAGGTGGCCAGACAGTATTTCTTGTGGCTCTTGTCTTCCTCCTAAAGTTATTAACCTTCTCTTGCTTCAAGATATCCAGCTCTGACTTCCAAGAAACTGTTTTCATGGCAGTTTATCAGCTTGGCAGAGCCAGAGCAATCAGAACAGTGTCTGCTACCTTTTGTCCCTCATGGGCAGCAACTTCTGGGTTGCTGAATTTGGCAAAACAGGTGAAAGAAGAAGAGGGACATATTGCAGCAGTATTGGAGCAACACCTGACAAGTCACACCTGAGGGCACAAACAGCCTCTCTCTGTTTGTACCCACTGCAAAGCAAATTGGGAAAGGCACCAAGTGTTCACCAGGGAAAGCCCAGTAGCTGGTAAATCCAGGTAGAATCAGCCAGCGGGTCATTTTGCATAGAAGATCCCTGCTTTAGTTACATGTTCCTAACACAATTACACTTTTGGGGAGATGTGCATGCGACAGGAGTCAAACAAGGCACTGGTTAACAAGCACACAGGCGCAGTAGATTCTCCTGCTAGAAGTGAGAGTGAGGGAGATGGGATTTTTACAACAAAGCATCCCAAAATTCATCTCTGTGTCCCAATCAAGCCTCATGCATCTGTACACAATGGCACATGCTATTAAAAACATTACCCAAAAGGAAACCCTCCCAGGAGAAAGCACACTAACCTAACACTTAAACTACAGCACAACCAAAAACTCTCCCAGGGCCCCACACTGGAAGAGAGGAGGAGCAATGCAAATAATCAGACAGGATGAGGGTGAGGGAGCCCTGGCCCAGGCTGCCCAGGGAGCGCGTGGAAGCTCCTTCCTTGGAGCTCTTCAAGACCCACCTGGACACGTTCCTGTGTGACCTGATCTAGGTGGGACCTGCTTCTGCAGGGGAGTTGGACTTGATGATCTCTAAAGGTCCCTTCCAACCCCTACCATTCTATGATACCATTCTATGAAGTTTTCTGCTACAAAAAGCTCGAGGTAAATGAACCTCATTTGGATCCACGATGGACACATTGATGTACAAGCAAAATGTGCTGTGCTGTTAACTGTATCTTCTGCTCAGAGGTGGTGATTTTGTTTTGTGGACACAGTAAATGTTTTGTTCTTCATAAATCAACTGAAATGGTTGCTGGACACATTGGCTTTTCAGTCCTGGCAGTGTCCTGCAGCAAGTGGTTCCACATATTCATGGTGCACTGCCTTGGACTCACCTACTAGTCAAAAAACCCTGCTGAAAGCCAGGATATGTTAACTCAGCAGTACACTAAGCTGTGTGCATGAATTCTAACTGGCCTGGAGATGGACTGAAAAGACAAAACTTGTACAAAAACTGTGTTAAATGTGTCCCTTCCTTCACTCACTGTGGAGACTATGTGGGACTGTGCTGGAGATGCCAGAAAGATTGCAGCTCCAGAGGCCATACATGTCTCTGGGTATGCATAGGAAGCCACAGTCTGTGAATAAGTCTTATAACAAGATCCAGCATTTGGGTCATATCAGCCCCAGGCCCCGCTCCAACCTGCTCCCTGCACCAGCCCTGGGGGGGTTGGTGCCACAGGAGGAAAAGGAGCCAGCAGCGTGCCCAGGG